>PVJD01000378.1:0-255683 GCA_004026545.1 Mormoops blainvillei | reverse complement strand
GGTGGAACAGTGGTAGCCAATTTGAGGGGGGGGGGCAGTTTTTGGAGGGAAACTTTCAAAAGTTACACACATACACACAGACATACCTGTATACACATACATGTACACACACTGAGTCAGCTGGTGAGAGTAATAGTATAATATGGCGCCACAGCCTTATTGTACAAATGAGGAATGCCAAGTCCACAGAGTCACAGGCTGAAGGTCACAGACTCGTCAGCCTATGCCTCTGCCCTGTGTAGCATCCAGCTTTGTATGTCCAGACGCCCTCAGGCACCATCAGCCTCACTCCCCTGGGCACAGGCAGGTTACATGTTGCTTTGGAAAGCCATAGACACGTAATCTCCTGTTCCTGCTTTTTATAAGAACTGAGGTTGTTTTTGGCTAATTTTGGTTTTTAAATCTCTGGGAGAAGTGACAATGATTATATGATGGTACAGATATAACCATTCTACTGGCCTCTTGGCCGGCAGCCCCCAATGACCACCTAAGGGAGGATCCCCAGCCGTGATCTTCTCCGAGGGCACTGCTGTGGTCATGAAAAACCTTCTCTCTTCCAACCCTCACCCTGGCCTCATTTGATTCCAGGAGTCAGAAAATAACTGCTGAACCACTAAAAGTCTGTTCAATCGCTGATTGACGAGAAACCAAGAAATTTCCCTGGCAGCTTACACTGCTGGCTGCCACCCAGCCTGTGCCCATGCAAAACATTTGGGCTCTAAGTGCAGGCCAGGCCCAATCCACTCAGTCCACAAAACACAGACATTTCCATATACAGGAGCCCAAAAAATAGCTCAGGTGCTAAGTTTCTCAGCTTTTGTCAGTTTAACTTAGTACTTGAATGCAATTTTAATAGGTAGTGATTTTATTTTATATCTAATGAAATCAACAGATAGTGAAAACAGACGCCAGAATTTGGAAGATAATGAGCCTGTTAACTCTCCTGCCATCCTAGTCAGGGAGGTAAAGTACATAAGGTAGGAAGGACAGACTGCCTCAGAAGAGGCATTACTAGCTTCACTGGAGTGTTCATCAAACGAATGATTTCATAGTAGATCTAATTAACCAAGGACTGTTCAGGGGCGCATCTTTCTCCTGTAACTAGGCATCTAAGATGCAATGCATATTAGCTAACTTAGAAATTTAGCATAAGATAAACGTGATACATTCTTTGTGTTTCATGCAAGAGGATTATTTTTAGCAGAATTCTAAACAACACAAGACAAAATCTTTCCAGCCCTTGGCTTCTGATGGTGGGCCAAGGACAAGGGGACAGGAGTGAGAAAGAGGCAAGACCAGATAATAGACCTAAGTGCAGGGTGCAGGCCCCTGGAGAAGCTGCAAGTTCTGCCGCGTACAAAGGTCTGTCCGGTGGCAGATCATCAGGTTGCAAGGAAGGCACAGAGGTCAGTCAGGGCTCTCGGCAATGCCTGTGCAATGAGAACTGTGACGAGCTTGTCACACTGCTGGCCATGTGTCTCCCAGGCCACCTGCCCAACTTTACCTGTCCATGCACCTGTAAGGGTGGCCTTTCAGCCCACCCTCTTATAGGAAAACACCGTGCTCCTGCCTCAGGGAAACCCTTCTGCAGAGGAACCTCATGTGAGCTACTGGGTGTTCTGGAAAATAATCAATCCAGAAAAAAGAAGAGGGGTCAATTAAAAACTAGGATCACCAATATAAAAGAATAGAAGGAACAGTGGAAAAGACTGAAGAATAAGTTGTTGATTTTAAAGGCAGAGTCAAACTCTCCCAGAACACATAGAGTAAAACGACAACGAAACAGAAAATATGACAGAAAAGTAAAGAAAGAGAGTATCTTCAGGTAGATTGACATATATCTCATAGTAATTCCAGTAGGAATGTGCAGTCATGCCCGAAGAGAAGAAATAATCAAAATGGCAATAAAATAAGATGCCTCTGAGTTTAAAGATGTGAGTTTTCAGACTGAAAGGGGCTACCAAGTTCCATACAAGATTAAAGAAAAGGGCCTCATCTAGACACGCTCTGCCAACACTTTCTGACTCCAAGGATAAAAGGAAAGTCCTAAAAACTTCCAGGAAAAAAAAAGTCAGATTACCAAAAAGGAACAAAAATTGGGCTTTTCTTAAGCAATACTGGATTCTAGACAATCATGCAATATGATTAATGGTCTAATACAAAATTATTTTCTACCAATAATTTTTTAACAGATTTTATTTCTTTATTTTTAGATAGAGGGAAATGGAAAGAGAAGGAGAGAAACATCGATGTGTGGTTGCCTCTCTCGCACCCCCTACTGGGGACCTGGCCTGCAACCCAGGCATGTGCCCTGACTGGGAATTGAACTGGCAACCCCTTCGTTCGCAGGCAGGCGCTCGATCCACTGAGCTACACCACCCAGGGTCTACCAAGAATTGTATGCCCTGGCAAAATTGTCAATATTAGAGTAAAATAATACTTCCAGTCTAACAAATACTAAAAGATACATTCACATACTTTATATCGAAGAACTAAACAAACAAAATTAAATGAAACAAAATAAATCTGCATTATGTCAGAAGAGTGCCAGGGATTATGGTTTCATAGAAGTGAAGGACACTGGGAAAATTTAAGGGAAAGTCCATTAGGACAAGATGCTTGACAAATTCTTCGGTGAGCAAAGTTATTTTAAAAAAAGGATTATATTTTCACCCTGGCCAGGTGGCCCAGCTGGTTGGAACATCATCCCATACACCTATACACCAAAAGTTTGCAGCTTTGATACCTGGTCAGGGCATATACCTAAGTTGTTGTCAATATTTCTCTCTCACATCGATGTTCTCCTCTCTCTCACTTTCTCTCCCCCTGCCCTCAAATAAAATAAATCAATAAATATATCCTCAGTGAGGATTAAAAAAAGGATTACATTTTCTACTGCGGTACATGGCTCAAATCATAGCTGGCTCTACAATGACCAACACTTACTACTAACATTAGTGTAAATGCTGTTTTTAGAATGAACAGGATGGAAGACTTAGTTATAGTTACATGAACAGAATGTAGTTACGGTAAAGTGTGACACTGTAATTATAGCAACCATAAACTGGGAGGTGGAGAAGGAGGTCCAGGAAGAGATGGAAGAGCTAGAAGGAGGAGTGAGTAATTAAGGGATTCTCTCCACGGGTGGAAACAACCATTTGAAGAACTAAGCCAAATTACAGGCAACAGGCAGCCAGTGTGAAGAGTGGGAAGGGGGCAGTGGTATGAGGGAACTATAGTCTTCTTTCTTGATGGAGGGAAGTTAAAAGATACCATTTAAACATGTAAATCAAGAAACAGGTACAAGAATATTACATAAAGTTATCACGGTAAGTGCCAGAAGATTTTATGACAGAAACTACTGACAGCAGTTATGTCTGGAGACAGGCTCTGAGAGTTGAAGAAGGGGATTTTAAATTTCATTTTCCACTCTGCTCTGTGTTTGAAATTCATCGTTATGTATTTATGGAATCTTTAAAATAAAAGATGAATTCTCACATGATAGCATTGTCATCTTCAGTGTTTTCGAATGCCTTTAGTCAGAATATACTAATTTTAATAGCTTCATGGCCTTCAGTAGATTCAAAAGCCACTTATCTTCCATGAATTTTATTTAGCTGGATGTTAAAGGTCAAAATAAAATCTGAGAAATTTTCTTTTTCATCTTAGGAGAAAAAAATGACTAGCTATCTTATGAGAACTATGAAAACACACACACATACACATTTTTAGACCAATCTATGAGCATATGGTTCCGAAACTTGTTGTCACCCCAAAATATGTCATGCTGACATTAAGGGAAAACGTGCTCAGTGTTTTATTCTCTTTCTTTATGACTGGCAAGCTCTTCGGGAGCTCAATGAAGATGATGATACAGCTATACATAATACGATACACACACACACACACACACACACCCCTGTGTCCTTATTGGGGTCGTATGAGACAGTTGTAAAACAAGAAGCCCTAAGGAAATCCTAAGGCCCCTGTGGTTTCTGGGATCTTAGCAAACAATACTAGAAGCCCGTTTCCATATTTCTTTGGATGAAATCATTGGAAACTGTTTCTCACTTAGTGTCTCTTCTGTCAACCTGGTATCTTGGAGGAGTAGCGATGAAAATGGACTGTTCTGCTAGTCCAGGCAGGCTCTTTGTCTCCCTAGTGTCAGGCAGTTTCAAGGCCTTTAAAAATCTCAGCTCTGGGCCACTCCTGCCTCAAAAGCCAAAGGCACAGACAGAGGGCAGCAGAAGGCAGCTGTAATCCTGGCTGCGGGGACCGCTATGTGGGCTAGATCATCTGCCTGAGAACTTTTTAAAATCTCAGTAAGTCTCTTGATGGTATACATGCACATGGACAGAGAACCCACCCAATGTTCGAATTATGTTTAGAAAATATGGTTTTGTCCTTTAGTTGGGAGTGAGGGAAAACATCTGAGTACCTGTCCTCTGCAGTATTGCAAGAAAAAGTAGAGTCACAGTGGTGGTTCCAGAATGCCATCTTCTATTGCCTAAAACCGACACAGACACGAAAAACCATCACGGGAACACCTACCACTTACAGCACACTTACTCTGCAACTGACCCATGCGTTCTCCAGGAACATGCATTACTCAGTATGCACGTGGCCCTATGAAAGAGATGGCATTATTAGTGTCCCCATCTCTTTGATGAGATACTGAGAAACAGAGAGGGATAGTAATTAACTCAAAGTTACCCAGTAAGAAATAAATGGAGCCGAAGTTTGAACCAGGCAAATTTCCTTCCCCCTTAAGCTATGCTCCCTCTAGAAGCAATGCTTTCATTCTCCCAATAGCTTTAAGTGCAATTGCTTTTGAGAATCACAGTTTGCACCAGAAGGGATTTTAGCGATCAGGTAGATTGTTACAACAATGCTATCTTCCTCCCTGCGACCCACAGCCCTGGGTCCTCATCTCTCTGCAATGTCAATCGGATGCTCCCATCTAGAGAAGCAATTTGTCTCCCCCTGTTTGTATCTGAGCGGACCCAATTCACGGATTTAACCAAGAGAATGCAGTGAAAGTGAAGTTGTATGACTTCAGAGCTGAGGCCTTAAGGGGTCGGGCAGCTTCCAGCATTGTCTTCTACGAAGTCCCTGTGATCAGCATGGCAAGAAGTAGCCCAGGATGAAAGGTCACGTGGGAGACGTCCGAGCTGAACCCAGCACCCTGCCAACATGCCAGCTGAGTGCTGCTCGTGAGTGCGCATAGGTGAGAACAGTGAACGACAACCGCCCAGTTGACCCACAGCACTGAGACTGTCGCTGCAGGCCGCTTGGATGTGTGGTGCTCTGTTAGTAGCCATAAATAACTGACACAGAGGCCAGAGAGCACAGCCCACTAATGTCACAGCTAAGGAACGAGGGGTGAGTGACTTACCAGATCCTCGATGGCAGAGTTAAGACAGAATCCCAGTGACTAGCTGGCTGACCGGGGGTCTTGTTATAGACAGAACAAATGCCTGCGCTTACGAAACCACCAGTTGTCATGCGGTTTGCATCTACCAAACCCTGGGAGACGGACAGCCAGCTGGGAGACCATAGCCCAGGGTGCAGGCTGCAGTGGTTAGACCTTCCTCTTCCCTGACTTGGCGAAGTAGCAGAAAACCTCAAGACTGGTGTGTGTGGCAGGCGGTGAGGGATGGAAGGGACTGGGGCCTGCCTTTGGATGCTGGCAGGTTCCCCTCCCTTGTCCAAGGCGCCTGAGCTTAAAGGCCGGCAAATGGGAAAACACCAGAAATCATGAAAGGCACCTGAGCTCCCGCTAAGAGACTGCAGAATTGGGTTACACTTCACATTCTTCTCCTGTTGGGGGCAAGGGGCCCAGGAAGCCGCACGTTTAGCACTTGCTGTCCTGGGCTCAGCCGGCAAAGCCAGGCAGGCCTGAGTTGGGATGGGGTGGTCGGGGTGACCAGATGAGAACGGGAGGAACGGGGTGGGGAGGACAAGGGAAAAGGAGAGGAGGCTAAGAAGCCCAAAAAGAGCTCCCGAAAGCGCCCTTTCTCCCATCCTGCCTCAGCCGGTCTCTGAACCTGCAGGCCAAGATCGGAGGAGACAAAGGACCATCTGGCAGCCTTAGAGCGGTGCAGCCCTCTTCTCCCAGCCTAGCCCAGCCATGCTGCTGCCCCGGTGCCGGCTCCCTGGGGCGGTGACAGGCGCCCTCTCCCAGTTCTAGGCATCTCCGCCCCCTCCTCCCTTCAACCCGCCCCCACAATGGCACAGAGGGAACTCTCCCAAACTCAAATCGGGTGTCTCCTTTTCCTACAAAACATGATGGACTTCCATGGCCTTGGTTAGCCATTCGCACATCAGCTTTGAGATTTTATCCCCCATAGCCACAGATACCTGTACTGTGATCACTTGGTGCTTTTTTTTTAAATGACTCACTTTCTGACTTAAATAAATGTATTCTCATTCTAAGCAATAATACCCATTACATTGTGGGCTTGAGGTGTTATTTATAGTTTTTCCCAAAGTGCATTAAAATAATTACATAACTGAAAATTTTAAATGTTCCTTATGTACCACCTCAAGACATCCCACTGACTGTATTTCACTCAGAAGCCATATTGAGAGTGTGTTAGAACACTTGGGTTGCAAGAAACAGGAACTGAGTTTGACCGCCATACATAAAAAGAGATTTTATCAGAAAATTGGGAGTGTGGGGGTGAAAGCATCAGTCTCACAAGACAGAGAGGGAGGTAGAAGTCCATGGCTCACAAAGGACAGGGTCAGTAGTCCTGGCCAGCCAGTGTGGAGGTGCCCAAGTGACTGGGCTCCAGCCCCAGCCAGGCACAGCCACGGGAGTGAATGACAGCCAAGCATTCTCTACCTCTAAGGTACTCTGTGATTCAAATTCCGGGTAAGGAATTTCCATTGGCCTGCTCGGGTCCTTGCCCATGTCTAAAAGGAGTAATTATGGAATGGACGCCACACCATCACAAAACCACCCTCCACCTTTGTTTCCTTCTTAACTGAAAATCACCTCTGCCACAATATTCACTGTAGAGTGTTTCATCAACTTCACACTGAAGGCAGATAATTTTGTGTGTTGTGGGCAGATTTAGTTCTTTTGGGAATTTTTATTTGTTGATTTGTTTTACACTGAAGTTTTTTAGGAAGAAGAGTGGACAACTGAGGGCATAAATAGCACTATTATTGTCTAGTTGTTAAAAATAAATCCTAGTTAAATAGATTAAAACCACTTTAATTATCATTATCTACTGATTACCTAGGCCCAGAAGAAATTCTTTCTGGTTCACATTCTAAGACCAGCTGGGCCCCTTCTAGTTCAACCAGAAAGCTCAAAGCCCAGTTCTGCCCTCCTGAGAGGAACTGTGTGTGGCTTTTAGCCTTATTCCATTTTCCGAGATCCATACTTGCTGTTCTTTTTTTCCATCTCTCCTTCCTAAATTCTACCTACTTTCTTTTAGGCGATACTATTTGTTTTTTGTACCCTCGACAGGTGCCTTAAACATGACGCATAACTGCTTGGGAGACGCAGGCAAGGACAGCGGCACAGTGGTAATGGAGAGCCACACACATGTGTACACACACCGGGGTGCTACGGTCAAGAACCAGTCCGTGTCAAGTGTGCCCACGTTTCACACGTTAGTAACAGACCACACGTGCAAGACTCGCAAACGAGGGGTTCAAAAATTGCAATCCTGGATAAGTCCTCCTTGAGTTGATCTTGTGCAGCACATCTCCTTTTTCACCCTCTCTTTCTAGTATCAAGTGAGACGTGGTCTTGTCCTGTAACACAGTAGTTGAGAATGTGCCTCTGAAGCTGGCCTGCTGGGGCTTGAATTCTGACTCGGTTACTTACTGTAACATTGGTCTTGATGGACACTGGAGAGGAATGTGTGGCAGGGGTCTCAACTGTAACCAGAATAGGACTAGTGGAGAATAACATAGTAACCCTCATAGGCAGCCAGTCTGAGGGTTAACCCAACCCATGGATGGGCCAAGAGCAGTAAAGACTCAACTACAACAGGAAGGTTGACATAAACCCCAAAAGTGACATTCCTGGAGCACCTAGCTCAGGGGATCAGAGAGATGACATGACTGAGACCCACACGGCACCTACTACATAAGGCTACCACACCAACACTGGGAGACGTACAGATCTACCTAATATACAAAAACAAACACAGAACGGCAGCCCAAATGGGGAGTCAAAGGAACATGCACCCTTCAAAAAACCAAGAAAAGTCTCCAGGAAAAAACTAAATGAAAGGGAGGCAAGCAATCTATCAGATACTAGTTCAAAACAATAATTATAAGAATGCTCAAGAAACTTAGTGAGAACTTCAACAAAGAGATAGCAAGCACAGAAGGGGATATAAAAACCATTAAAAAACCAGTCAGAAAAAAATATATAATATCTGAAATGAAGAATATACCAGAAGGAATCAACAGCGGATCAGATGAAGCAGAGGCTCAAATTAGCAGTTTAGAATACAAGGTAGTAGAAAATACCCAATTAAAACAGCAAATAAAAAAAGAATCCCCAAAATGAGGGTAGTTAAAGGGGCCTCTGGGACAACATGAAACATAAAAATATCAGCATCACAGGGGTACCAGAAAGAGAAGAGAGAACAGAATTGAGAACTATTTGAAGAAATAATGAGTGAAAATTTCCCTAACCTAGTGAAGGAAAAGAAACACAAGTCCAGGAAGTACAGAGGGTCCCAAACAAGATGTACTCAAAGAGACCCACACTAAGACACATCATAATTAACATGGCAAAGTTAAAGCCAAAGAAAAAAAATCTTAAAAGTAGCAAAAGAAAGGCATTCAGTTGCCTACAATGGAGCTCCCATAGACTGTCAGCTGACTTCTCAACAGAAATGTTGTGGGTCAGAGGTACTGGCACAAAATATTCCAAGTGATGAAAAGCAAGGAACTACAACCAAGTCTACTCTACCAAGCAAGGCTATCATTTAAAATTTAAGGAGAAATGAAGAGCTTTCCAGATAAGAAAAAGCTCAAGGAGTTGTTACCAACAAACCAGTATTACAAAAAATCTTAAAAGGATTTTTAAAGAAGAAAAAAGAAAAAAAGAAAAATTAATAAATAATTACTTTAAATGTAAATGGATTAAATGCTCCAATCAAAAGACATAGGATAGTTGAATGGATAAGAAAACAAGGCCCATATATATGCTGTCTACAAGAGACCCATCTCAAAACAAAAGACATACACAGATGGAAAATAAAGGGATAGAAAAAGACATTTCATTCAAATGGAAAAAAAATACGGGGGTAGCAATACTTACATGAAACAAAATAGACTTTAAAACAAAGGATATAATAAGAGACAAAGAAGGATATTACATAATAGTAAAGGATCAAACCAACAATGGATATAACCCTTATAAACATGGAAGCACCTGGCTACATAAAGCAATTCTTGATGGGCATGAAAGGAGAATACAGGCATAGCAGGGGATGTTAACCCCATTGACATCAATGGATAGATCCTCCAGACAGAAAATTAACAAGGAAACAGCAGCCTTAATGACACACTAGATAAGATAGATTTAATAGACGTCTTCAGGGAATTTCACCCCAAAGTAGCAGAGTATATACATTCTTTTCAAGTGCACATGGAATACTTTCTAGAATAGACTACATGTTAGGACACAAAACAAGTCTCAATAAATTTTAAAAGACTGATATCATATCAAGCATCTTCTCCAACCACAATGGTGTAAAACTAGAAATCAATTATAAGAAAAAACTGAAAAACACACAAACACATGGAGGCTAAATAACATGTTACACATGGAGGCTAAATAACATGTTATTAAACATGAATGGGTTAACAATGAGATGAAGGAAGAAATAAAAAAATACCTTGAGGCAATGAAAATGAGAACACAACAACCCAAAATCTATGGGATATAACAAAAGCAGTCCTATGAGGTAAATTCATAGCATTACAGGCCTACCTCAGGAAACAAAAAAATCTCAAATAAATAATCTAACATTACATCGAAAGGAACTAGAAAAAGAACAACAAAACCCAAAGTGAGTAGAAGAAAGAAAATAATAAAGGTGAGAAGAGAAATAAATGAAACAGTCTTAAAAAAAAAAACACTACAAAAGATCCATGAAACCAAGAGCTGGTTCTTTGAAAAGATAAACAAGATTGATAAACTTTTAACCAGATTTATCAAGAAAAAAAGAGAGAGGACCCAAATAAATAAAGTTCAAATATGAAAAAAGAAAAGTAACAACTGATACCACAGAAATGAAAAGGATTATAAGAAAATTTTATGAACAAATATATGCCAACAGGTTGGACAACCTGGATGAAATAAATTCCTAGAAATATACAATCTTTCAAACTGAATCAAGAAAAAACAGAAAATCTGAACAAACTGATTACAACTAATAAAATCGAAGCAGCAATCAAAAAACCCCCAACAAACAAAAGTCTTAGATTATACGTCTTCACATGTGAACTTTACCAAACATTCAAAGAAACACTAACACCTATCCTTCTCAAACTCCTTTCTTTTTCAAGAGGAAGGAAGACTTTGAAGCTCACTTTAGGAGGCCAGTATTATCCTAATTCCAAAACCAGACAAGGACGCTACAAAGAAAGAAAATTAAAGGCCAATATCCCTGATGAACATAGATGTTAAAATTTTCAACAAAATATTAGCACATCAAATTCAGCAATACAATACAAAGATCATACACCATGATCAAGTGAGATTTATTCCTGGGATATAAGGTTGGTGCAATATCTGCAAATCAATAAACATGATACACCACCTAAATAGAATGAAGGATAAAAATATGATCATATCAATAGATTCAGAAGAGCATGAGATAAAATCCAGCACCCATTTATTATAAAAACTCTCAGCAAAGTGGTAATAGAGAAAGCATACCTCTATTCCCCACAGCTAACATCATACTCAATAAGGAAAATTAAAAGCATTTTCCTTAAGATAAGGAACAAGACAGGATGTCCACTTTCACCACTCTTATTCAACAGAATACTAGAAGTTCTAGCCACAGCAATCAGACAAGAAGAAGAAATAAAAAGACATCCAAACTGGAAAGAAAGAAGTAAAACTGTCATTATTTGCAGATGACATGATATTGTATATAAATAAACCTAAGTTTTCCACCAAAAAACTACTGGAACTGATAAAGAAATTCAGTATAGTAGCAGGATACAAAATAAATATTCAGAAATTGGAAGCATTTTTATACAACAGTAATGGACTATCAGAAAGTAAAACTAAGAAAGCAACCCCAGATATAACTGCATAAAAAATATAATAAAATAAGGTACCTAGGAATAAACATAATCAAAGAGGTAAAAGACCTGTACTCAAAAAAGAGACTGAAGAAAGAAAATGAGGAAGACAAAAATAAATCAAAGCATATACCATGCCCATGGATAGGAAGAGTTAATACCATTAAAATGTTTATACTACCCAAAACAATCTACATATTCAATGCTATTTCCATCAAAATACCAACTGCATTTTTATAGAACTAGAATAAATAACCTAAAACTTTATATGAAACCACAAAAGGCCCCAAATAGCCACAGCAGTCTCAAGAAAGAAGAACATAGTTGGAGGTATCATGCTACCTAAAATCCAACTATATCACAAGGCTACAGTAATCAAAACAGCATGCAGACATATAGACCATGGAACAGAATAGATAGCCCAGAAATAACCCCATGCCTTTATGGTCAATTAATACCTGACAGAGGAAGCAAGAACACACAGTTGGGTAAAGACAGTCTATTCAATAAATTGTGTTTGGAAAAGTAAACAGATACATGCAAAAAAATGAAACTAGACCATCTTTTTATACCACATATAAGAATAAACTCAAAATGAATGAAAGACTTACTGTCAAACCTCAGTTCTTGAACGTCTTGGTTCTTGAACAATTCAGTTCTCAACTAAGTTGTTCATGGAAAAAATGTCTCTGTTGTCTAACAAAACTTCGGGTCTTGATTCTCTCTACTTGACAACCCTTTCATGCTCCACCTGTATGATCAGTCATGTGTCTCTTAGGAGACAAAGGAGATTTTGTTTTTAAACAAATCACTTCTCGAACAGTTTTCTGGAATGAATTAAGTTTGAAAACCAAGGTTCCGCTGTAAACATAAGACTCAAAACCGTAAAACCCCTAGAAGAAAACATAGGCAGTAAACTCTTGGACATTTCTCTTAGCAATATTTTTTCTATCTCCTTGGGTAAGGAAAACAAAAGAAAAAATAAACAAATGAGACTACATCAAAGTAAAAATTTTTGCACAGTAAAGGACACCATCAACACAACAAAAAGACAACCCACCAAATGGGAGAACATATTTGCCAATAGTACATGCCATAGGGGTTAATATCCAAAATTTGTAAATCAGACAACTTAATACCAGAACAACCAACAACCCAACTGAAAAGTACGCAGAAGACCTGAACAGATACTTCTCTAAAGAGGACATACTCAGGGCCAATAGACATATGAAAAGATGCTCAATATCACTAATCATCAGAAAAATGCAAATTAAAACCACAATGAGACATCACCTTACACTTGTCAGAATGGCTATTATTCATAAGACAACAAACAACAAATATTGGTGAGAAAAAGGAACTCTCACTTACTGTTGGTGGGAATGCAGACTGGTGCTGCCACTGTGGAAAGCAGTACGGAGGGTCCTCAAAAAATAAAAGAAATGGAACTACTTTATGAGTCAGCAATTCCACTTCTGGAAATATATCCAAAGAAACCCAAAATGCTAATTCACAAGGATATCTGCGCCCCTATGTTCACTGCAGCATTATTTACAATCACCAAGGTATGGAAGCAACCCAAGTGCCCATCAGTAGGTGAGTGGATATGAAAAACTAAGATTCAGGTAATGGGCTCAAAATAAGCTGTTTTTTGGTTTTCTGAGGTTATGGCTTTAGAATATTATCATTTCTAAAAATCAGACACAGCAAGTGCGATTCTTTCTTTTCTTCAATTGCTTATTTTTCATTCACCTCTGGGATTGTGCCTGATAGCTGAGAAAATCAGAGATCAGGGCTTTCAGGGTGCCTTATTAATTCTACCCACCAAAGATTTCTAAATAACCCTATATAATACACTGCTGACAATAAATATTTTAATCTGAGAAATGAATATACTTCATATTAAATTTATGGTTTGAGGAGAAGCTGGTTCTCAGCTGCTTCTTATACGTTTTTACTATTTCCCAGAAATTTCCCAAAGGAAGACATTGAAGAGGGACTTTTCAGAAAGAACTGAATGAGTTACCAACTCAATAAAGAAATGAGCAACAGAAATGAACACATATTTCACCAGCAATCAAATGTTTGAGAACTTTCCCAACGTGATTCCATCTCCCCAGAAGAGCCAGAAGGGGCTAACGCTCAGGTTTGTGACCTCGGCTCAGACAACCATCCTCGCACAGGCAGAACAGACGAGAATCCATCCGAACAGAGGTAGCTGCGGGAGTCTGGGGCCTGTGTCTCTGTTCCCACTTGCACTCTGTGCCTGGCTCACCTGCCTTCCTGGGCAGTCCTGGAGCTGCCCAGTCACTCTTTTTGTCCTCATTCAGCTGGAGTCAGTTTCCTTTACATTCGACTAAGCACCCTGACTCATTCAGCATTGAATGTGGAATGTGGGGACACCGCTCAGACAAGATGCTACACCTAAGATGGGCCTCAGTTTCCCACCTGAAACAAGGAGCTGCTAACACCAGCCTCTGTTTCACTGAATTCTTGTAAAGAAGAGCTTGTAAAAACACATGCATATATATTTTATTATAAACACATGCATATATGTTTTATTATAAAAACTCTCAGCAAAGTGGTAATAGAGAAAGCATACCTCTATTCCCCACAGCTAACATCATACTCAATAAGGAAAATTAAAAGCATTTTCCTTAAGATCAGGAACAAGACAGGGATGTCCACTTTCACCACTCTTATTCCTCGAGTGACACGAACTTAGTTCTGAACTAAGTGACATGGACAAAACAAGTATGTGTCACGTATTTTTGAACCAGGCATTTAATGAAAAGAAATGCAGCCTTAAAAGCCAGAGGAGAAGAGACTAGGTGCAGAAATGCTGTTCCAGTTCCTTGAGGCGGGGATTGGACATCCCGCTGCACAGCAGCTGACCGCACCTCAGAATCTGTGGTGCCACCTGGAAGACATGCTATTTCCACACATCCACTGATGCCACCTAAAGCTATGAAAAGCATTCCACTTGGTCTTAATTCTACCTGTGTGCCACAACCTCTGTGAGTCCCCTGCCCTGTGTCTTTTTTAAGCTACTGAGATAAATGTAAACATTGATCTCTTAAGAATTCATCTGTTCAAGCATTTTCTTCTCACCAGCTGCAGGCCCTAATCCCAGCATCCAAGATGCAGGCCAGGGAAACAGTAATCATGTCATGAAGGATGAGCCCAGGAGCAAAAGCAGCAAATTCAAGGAAACCCTGGATGTTAGGGGCCCATGCTTAGAAGAAAAGGTCACTCACAGGGGAGAAATCTCAAAGGAAATCAAATGCAGGTCTCTGCAGAGTATCTCTTCATGAAGGCTTCCTTTTTAATCCTGTAAGGTCAAGAGCCTTACAGAGAGCATCACACACATTCATTTGCAAAGCCACCTGACAGCATCTTGGTCCCCTCACGGCAAACATGCTGGAGAAAATGAACAGAGAGCTCCCTGGGCCGACACGAGCGGAAGAACAGAGCTTCCCAGTGCTCCAGGGGATCGGATCAGAGGCAGCTGCCCGGACCAAGTTAACATTTTCCTGCCTGTGTCTATGACTTGGAAAGCCAATTCTATTCTGCTTAGTCTTTTTCGCCAGTTATGACACCCTGGACCCATCTCCTTTTCACACCTGCTGTGCAGAGAAAATTCCGTGAATCAGCCTGTCACCCGTCTGCCCTCAGCATGTCTCCAGTGGGCACAAAGGCAAACGCGGAGATTCCTTTTAGGGAAAGGTGCTTCCAAAACATCGTCCAAGTCTGGGCACTTGTGAGGGAGACCTGCAGACTTTCTGCTGTCCCCATGCAAACAGATACCTCTTCCAGGCCCCGCGAGGCAGGGAGAGGATGACTCTTCTCCAGCTCTGAAGGCTGAGTCTGGTCACCCTTCGTCACCCCTGGAGAGAGAGCCCAGCATACAGACAAACGCACTGAGCACTTGTAGAATTAAGAGGAGAAAGACAGGCAGTTGAGGAGGGTCCAGCCCCAGCTTCTCCCTGCAGCACAAAAGTGACCAGTTGGACATGGTTCCCCCACTTTAGCCTCAGGTATATGCAGGGGGGATGGGGTACCCCAGCTCCAGGGTGGGGGATGTTGGGTTTGCCCTCAGCCTGGCGTGCCTCTCAGCCTAGGCACAATAAATGACCTCCACTCCATCAGAGATGGGCACTTTCTTGATAGGGTTTCAAAATGTGTGCCACCCCTGAGCTTCAGCCACTGCACCTTCAAATGGCTTCCCTGTCCCTAGCCAGTGTGGAAGAGGAGCGGGGCCCTGCCACCTGGCCTCAAACACAGTGCCCAGCACGTGCCCGTAACATCCATTCTACACAGTGCACCCACACCCACACTGCAGGACACAACACGAAGATGGGCTCTCCAGGCAGTTTATACAACTTCTGGTAGCATTTTTTGATATCGTCCCTTGATGATGCACAACTTTATTACCATCTTTCCAATTTTAATATTCTCTCACTCTGTGAGAGGCCCCTTTCCTAACAAAGATGTTTACCTTAGATATGTAACTTCTAGGAGTCTAAAATATGGCCATAAAGCTATTAGCTGACATGGCGGCATTAGCTTCTCCAAAGCAGAGCTCACATGATTAATAAGCCTTTTAGGATATTCATCTTTGTGTAGCTTTCCTTTATCCCCCATGTGAGGAGGACTTATTATAGATTATATTTTGAACCTACCAGGGGACCACAGAAAGGAGGTCTACCTGGCATTTTATTAGCCCAACAGATTATGCCACAATGGGGAAGGAGAAAAACAAGTTAATTACAGGAGACTTGTAAAATCCAAAGCTTTTCCTTCAGGCTGAACCACGGGGTAATGGCCCGGCCCGGACGAGAAACATGTCAGGTCCCTGGGTCTCCTCTCACAGGGCTCACTCCTGCCCTTGAGAGCCCAGAAGGTTTGTATTTGAGAGTCCAACTCCGAGAGGTCGCCTGTGGACTCAGAGTTGGTTTTAGACAGTGGTTCTCATACTTGAGAACCTGTCAGAATCAGCTAGCCGGCTGGCTGGTTGAAACATGGATTCCTGGGCCCCACCCGAATTTCTAGTTCTATTGGTCTGGGTGGGGACTTGGAATCTGCATTTCAAAGCAGTTGCCGTTCAAACTTGCTGCAGCTGCAGGGACCACACTCTAGAACCACTGGAGTGCCAAGACGGTCAGTGTTTTAGTCCGCTGTTTTATGTCACTCTAAAAGAGCCAGTGAACACAGGTGCTGACGGACCCCAGTCCAGCGGCTCCTTGGGCTCCTGGCCCTTACCGTGAGCCCCCCATGCTCAAGAGTCCAGTGTTCCCTGGATCAGCCCTGGGCCCATTCCCTTTGACCTCAGGGCCACGCACTGTCCACACAGCAGCTCCCATGCCACAAGGCCATGGCTCCACGCCTACTGTCCCCGCTGCCAGGATCAGTTACATAACTTATGGGCCCCTCGTTCAAAAACTACTAAGAATTTCAATACAGTGACAACAGAGCATTACACCAGGCATACACCTTCCTTCCCAGAGCTTGGTCTGGGGGCCCCCACAATCCCAACCAGCGAGTTCTGGTTCTTCCTCATGTCTTCATACAAGAACCCATCCTCCCTCCACACCAGGCCCCACCTCCTTGACTCCACAAATTCTGCTCCTCAAAAAGGAGGTATTGGTGTATTTTTGAAGGAAAATTTAAAAGCCCATCAAAATTGTAAAGTGCAATATTTTTATTACAAATTTTTTTATACAGTAATTGCACTCCAAGGGACTTATTTGTCCTCCAGTGGATAAATTTCTGAAAGTGCTCTCACAATAGTCAAAAGGTGTTCAAAACAAAAGTATATAATTTAAATGTCTATCAACAGTAGTGAAAGAATAAGGCAGATTTATAGGTAATGACAAGGAAGTATATTCAAGATACGGCACATATAAAAAGCAATTGAAAACCGTGTGTGTTAGTGCATGAAAAGAAAAGAAGTCATAAAATCTAAACAACAAACTGTTAACCATCACCACCAGGAATTTTGACTTTACAATTTAGACACTCTAAATTAAAATTTTTATTCCTTGTTTATTATTTCTGGATTTACGTAGAACTAAAAAATACGTAAGACCCCCACCAACCAAAACTGTTTTCATCCGGAAACCTTGACCTCCAGGCAGGCTGCTTTGCCCCGCCCCTCCCCCTCCCAGCCCCACCCCCTCCACACTGTTCTGTGTCCTCTGGTAACTTTCCACCTGGTGCCATGAAGCCTCTCAGGCCCTGATCGAAGTGAGACGACAGCTGAATCTGCTGCCTCCAACTCTGTTCAGTTCTACTCAGATGTGAGCTCCCGTCAAAGCCTAATGAAAACATTGAAAGGAGAAGTATTTATGAAATGTCTCATAGATCTATTGCCTTGTTCAGGATGAATGTATTCTTATTTTCACGTTTGGACTTTTGGGAACAGGATACCCACCTGACACCTCAAAGTCAGAAATGTGTCAGCTGTACCCTAAGTTGACTAAAGGCCTCCAGCCATCCTACCCCCTGGGGGGCTAAACCATTCACTCCCCTTTTTCACTCTCATTCGAGATAATAGTCAGGTGAGATACTAGGGTAAGTAATGCTAGCTAATAACAAACTCCCAAATTTCCGTGGCTTAACGCAGAGGTTTATTCTTTATTCAGCCAGATCCAGTGTACATGTTCCTCAGTGCAGATAGCTTTGTGTTTGTCATCCAGGGTCCCAGGGTCCCCATCTTCTGGCTCTGGCCTCCTTTGTGTCCTCGGCATTGGGAGAGGGGAAGTGTGGAGGGTTCCATGAGGGGTGTAAAACCCCTCAGGCCAGGCCTGAAGGGGAGAGTGACGATCACAGTCCTCTGGCCACAGAATTATGCCTCCTCACCCCACCTAGCTGTGTGAGAGACTGGGATAAGTGGCATGGCAGTAAGAGTAAGGGCCCCTAAAGATGTCACATCCTGATCCCAGAACCTTTGTTCTATGCTACAGGCCAGGAAGGACTTGGCAGCTGTGATTAGGCGAAGAAACTTGAGATTCAGTGATTGTCCTGGGTTCTGTGGGTAGGCCCAGTGTAACCAGAGCGTCCTGAGGAGAGGGGGGCAGGGGGGCCCACATCGGAAAAAGGAGATGGGGAGATGGAGCCAAGATCAGAGCGAGGATGGAGGACGGACCCCCACTGAGGAGCGCAGTGGCCTCTGGAAGCTGAGGGAGGCGAGGGCACATATTCTCCCCAGAAGCCCCGAGAAGGCCCAAAGCCCTGCCGACACCTGGATTTCAGACTCCTGACCTCCAGAACTGTGACAGAACCTGTGGTGCTTCAAGCCGCGGAGTTCATGGCCATTTCTTACAGCACCCATGGCACTAATACTACCAGGGGTCTAGCTATGTGCCAAGAGCAAAATGCAGCGGAATCAGGCAAACAACAGTACCCTTTTCCTCAGTGGATCCATCCGCCGCACCCTTTGTCTGCCGCCGCCGACTCTGCCCAAGCTCCCGTGGCCTTTCGCCTGGCCCACAGCCTGGCAGCCCTCCCGCTAATTTTACCTCATGCCAATGTCTTTCCCACTCGGACGCCAGAGTGGGTTTCCTCGGTTATAGGTCCGATTGCGTCAATCCCTTCTCAGTGACTCCTGCAGTTCCCCCAGAAGGAAGTCCAAAACCCTCAGCCTGGCATTCCGAGTCCTCTGATGTGGCTCCTGTCCGCCTTTCCATCCTAACCCCCCGCAAGGTCCTAGGGCAACAGTGCCCATGACTAGTCAGGAGATGCGGGTGAAAGAGGCTTGGTTAGGGGCTGGCAGGCGGCCTGGGGCTTGGCTCCTTCCTCACCCTGTTTCCCCTGAGGCACTACCTCCTGTCAAGAGAGAAAAAGCCAGAGAGGGGCTTTCCAGATGTGAGGAGGGATCTAAGAAAAGATGCCTCCCATACCAGTAAGTACAACCCGAAGGGATTTGTTCTGAGTCTGAATAATGAAAAGGGCAGGCCCCAAACCAATTTTCCTCGACTCCCTTGTTTACCTGAATGTACGGAAGCCAGCTTGCTCAGCATGCCAGCCTGGACTGTCACGCCTGCCATCAGGTCACCATAATGAACTCCTTTTGTGAAAGCTGACCCACGGCATCCCAGCCATGAGATGCCCGAGTGCCCAGTAGGCAGACACGGGGGCCTCCAAACCCATGCTCGGAGCTGGGCTGCTTCTGAGCACAGTGAAGACAAACTCAGGTAAGGATGAAGGACAGTCATGTCCACCGTGACAACCCATCACCCATGTCCTCTCCCCCATCACTCTCTAGGATGCCCTGAACTCTGGGCTGTGCCTTACACTCTGTGTCCCTTTCCTGTAACCCCTGTTGTTTCTAAATGACAAGGTACTCAAGTCAGTTCAATATGGAAGATCACAGATCTATAGAATTTTGAAATATGTGTTTAAATAATTTTGGAAAAAAATGAAAAAGGGGGAAGGTAAAGAAAAATCACATGTAAGTGTAGATGCTAACCTACTGCTATCATTTTAATATATTTCATTTAAGCCATTTTAGTCTACACATTTTAACATAATGTCACAAATACAACTTTACATCTGGTTGCATATCCTCCCAGACACCATTTATTGGCCTCATAATAGTCCTTCCAGTAAATTCTCTGCTATTCACCAACTCTTCCCTATTTTGGATGTTAGAGCTATGTCTAATTTTCTACAGTTTCCAAATAAAGCTTTAATGCCTATATCTTTTTCCATTTTTTAAAATCATTTCCTTAGACCAGATTTCTAAAAGTGGGATTTCTGGGTCAAAGTGCATGGAAATATATAGGGAATGATATATTTAGTCAAACTGCATTTTAAAAAGTTGTACCAATTTCAAGTGCAGTGAACAAAGGAAAAGAATATCAGGTATTGAAATATATTCATTTCATATAAATACTTAAAAATCACTTCCTGCCCTGGCTGCTGTGGCTCAGTTGGTTGAAGTGTCATCCTGTACACCAAAAAGTTGTGGGGTTCAATCCCTGGTCGAGGTGCAAACAATGTTTCTCTCTCTCTCTCCTCTCTTTCTCTCTCCCTCCCTTCCTCTTTTCCTCTCTCTAAACTCAGTAATTTAAAAAAATATCTTCGGGTGAGGTTTAAAAAAAATAATTTCCAAAATATATTGTCACTTTAATTGGCAAGAAAAAACTCCCAGCATTTTGAAGTTGAAAGGAACCTCAAATCTAACCCAATGGTCCCCAAACTGAGCTCCACATCAGAATTACTCAAGGAGTCTTTTAAAAATATATGTTCCACTAAAGCTTGAGAAATGGTTGTTTTAGGTCTGGAGTGAAAAATGTACAATGAACCTTGAGAGTGGAGATTTGTCATTTCAGAAAACAAGGAAAGCTATGAAAGACCAATGTCATGTGTCAAAAGGACTGAAGAACCAAGGTGAAGAAGCTACCACTGGCCAAAGGGAGGAATTCTAAGAATAAGAATTGCAATGGATTAATGCACATCAAAAACACTAAAACCCATGAGGTTATGATGCCAAAAATAATAAAACTTCAGTGGTCACTTTGGAGGATGCTAGTGATGTCCCAGCATCGAAATGCTTTTGAAAACTAAAGGCAGCATTTAGGTTACCCTTCCTATCCAAACTATGCCATGGATAAGCAAATGGGGGCTGAGGGAAGTTTCTCTGTGTTGCTGCCACTGACACTTGCAGAGGGAATGAAAAAAGGAGGATGTCACGATTGACCATAATGAATTGATGGACACTGGCAATGGTCACCCACGGTTGCCAAGGTCACAAAAAGAAACACAATCAGACATTATGTGCTCCAAATGGAAGGGCACACCGCCTCTTACGAAGTACTCTTACCAAGGTTTTTTAACCTAAGTCAGATCAAGTTTCTAGATCAAATTACTGCTGTAAAGAAAATAAACACTGTGGGGGCAGGGAGGCAGTCAGCAAAATCCAGACTGTGGGGAAGTCTTTCGGACAAAAAACCAGTGTCTTCAACAAAAGATTTAAAGGGGAATAATTAAATCAAGGGATGCCAATGGATTAAAAGTTACTTAAGAGCCATATTAACCAATCATAATGTGGGATCCTTACCTGGATTTCAATTTAAACTAAAAAAAAGAAAAATGTTTATAAGACAACTGTAAATTTGTAAACGATGACAAGATTTTTTATATTAAGGGAGCACAATTTTTTTCTGGCGTACGATGTTATTGTGGATTTTTAAAAAGTCTGTATCTTGTAGAGAAACATACTGAGATATGTACAATTAAAATAACCTGTCAAATTTATGTAGATTAAAATGGGCATGAAGGCATTTCATTGAAGCTGGGTGATGTATTCAAGGGAGTTCATTATACTCTTATATATGTTTGAATTTTCCATAACTAAAAGGAATTTCACATATTTCAGGTCCTAAGACCCACCCAAGACCTGCTGAACAGGGACCTCAAAGGTAGGGACTTGGAATCTAGTTCTGACAGCTCCCGTGTGAATCTGATGCCACTGGTCTGTGGACTGATGTCTGGGAAACAGTGATTTGACTGACTCACAAGGCAACTGAGGCACAAAGACAGGACATTTCTTGCTCAGACTCACACACCAGTTTTTGGAATAACCCAAGCTGCCTGACTCTGGTATAGGGTCCTTTGCAAGATAACAGGCAAATGCCCTACTCCTGAGTAGATTCTCTTACTGGGCAACATGGTGCTTTGATCCAGTTCAGACGCATTCATCCAGAAGGTGCTCTGGGGGACTGGGACCTTCCATCTCTCTGAAATCACAGTCCCATGGGGCTACCTGATCCCCGAGGACCTCAGTGTCTATTACAGCAAAGGAGGGGGACTTCTGAGTCACACCTGCACACAAGAACTCAAACTTAAGACCTCCAATGTTATTTCCAAACTAGATTACACAAGATCACAAACCTTCCCCAGCTGTCCTCCAGTATTCACAGCCCAGCAAAATCCCCTACATCTTTAACCTCTTTTCTGAATGTTCCTAGTACCTTTATTCGAATGGAAAGCAGAATTCCCAATGCTGGCAAAGGTATGGTGAAATACTCATTCCCCAACATTAAACAAAGTCTAAAATAGTACATTTTTGGAAAGAAAGTTGGTAACATGTATCACATGAGTTTTAAAATGTTTATATTCTTTGACCCGATAATTCCATTATCTGGGAATAATCCAAAAATTCTTTTAAAGAATGAAAACAAAAAATGTTATGCATAATGATGTTCATCATAGTATAATTTAGAAGAGAAAAAAGTAAAAACAATGCAAGTTTCCTACAGGGTCTTGGCAAAATATAGTAAATGGTTGGTTGTTGCCATTGAAGTTAGTATTTTCTAAAAGTTTGTGACCTAGAAAGCTAGGTCCATCAGGTGCCCCTTCCTGGAATCCCAGCAGAAGGACAAAGGCTAAGGACAGTTGAGGCTGTGACACTTCCTGGTGGGGACCTAGCCAGGCTGCCCACTGCTGGACTCCGGCTCCCTCCGCCCGATGCTCTCATATCCTGCTGATTCCCACATCTGGCTTTCCACCTGTACTGTCATTCTCTGAGTCTCCATAGGCTTCCACTGAATTCCTTTTTACTTAATTTAGCTAGAGATGGTCTCTGTTGTGCCAAAGGACCCTGACACACCTGACTTACCCACTAATCAGATCACTGGATTGAAAGATAAAGTTGCCCAATCACAAATTGAAAGAGGTTTCCAGAATATGTTCAGTGGCACCTAAGCCTTCTGAGATTAGGTAAGTTGGGAAATGTGACATAATGTCTCCTACATAAGGATACACAGTACATATTTGAGGTTCTGAGAAGATTGCTGTAAAGATGCTTTTGTAGCCACATTTCCCTCACTTGATCACACCTTTTCCCAAGTAACACCTACAGTGCAGTAGGTAGAGCAGTGGGTGGTACTAAAGGTAGGAAAGAATCCTTTGTCGTCTACACCAGAGATCCCCAAACCCCCGGCCGCGGACCGTGGACCATTACCAGTCTAGTCCATGGCCTGTTAGGACCCCAGCCACACAGCAGGAGGCGAGCAGCGGATGAGCGAGGGAAGCTTCTCACAGCTGCTCCCCATCCCTCACCCCAAACATCCATCCCTCAGCCCAAGTGATTATATCACCACCTGAGCTCTGCCTCCTGTCAGATCTGCCCCACATTGGATTCTCATAGGAGCACGAACCCTTCTGTGAACTATGCATGCAAAGGATCTACGTTGCATGCTCCTTATGAGAATCTAATGCCTGAGGATCTGAGGTGGAGTTGAGGTGGCGACGCTAGTGCTGGGGAGTGGCTGCAAATAGATTATCATTAGCAGAGAGGTTTGAATGCACAGAGACCACAATAAATCACTTGCTTGCACATTCCTACCAAAACCCTATCAGTGAGTGGCACAATTAAGCTGTATCTGGTGGCAGGCTTTATAGTGGTGAGTTAATGTACTTTATTTAATTGTACAGCTGCCTCTGGTGGCAGGCTTTCAATCAGAGCCCGGCACTTAAGTCCATACATGGCCCACCCATCTTATTTACCACCTCCGTCCACATCTTTCCCACACTGCGCATTTGTCTCAGTCATGGTTTTGGAAAGCCCATATGCTAACCCTAGCCTGTGGTGAGTTGTATGATTACTTTATTAGATATTACAAGTAATATTAATATAAATAAAGTGCACAATGTGATGCACTTGAATCATCCCAAAACCATTCCCCCTCCCCAAGTCCGTGGAGAAATTGTCTTCCACGAAACCCATCCCTGCTGCCAAAATGGTAGGGGACCATTGGTCTACGGTTAATAATTTCCTCACATACCAGCCTGAGAGCAATAAGGGTGCTATGTCCTTTTCTAGTCAGATCTGTTTAAGACAAAGTAAAGTAAATCTTAGGATGAACACAGCTTCTGCAGGGAGTGGGGGTGAGGGGATCACAAGCCCAGAAGATGAGAGGTTGATTTACTAGGTTGGCCAAAAAGTTCGTTTAGTTTTTTCCATATAGCTCTAGTAATGCTTAGTTGCCTTTAACTTCATTAGAAACAATTTTCTTAGGTTGTATTGGGACAGCTGTCAATATCAGTGTGCATTTTAAAAAAACATCAGAACTGGTGAATTGTGTAGTCATTTTAATATTGAAAATGGAAGAAGATATGCAACATTTTCAGCATATTATGCTTTATTATTTCAAGAAAGGTAAAAATGCAACTAAAACATAAAAAAAGATTTGTGCAGTGTATGGAGGTGCTGTGACTTATTGAACCTGTCAAGGAGGTTTGAGAAGTTTCTTTGTACCACTGACATTTTGGTCAAGTAATTCTTTGCTGGGGGGCTGTCTTATGCACTGAAAAATGTTAGCAGGACCCTTGGCCTCTACCCACTAGAAGCCAATGGTGGGAGATAGCTGACATACTCAAAATATCCAAATCAATAAAATTATTGGTGAAAATGGAAAAGGTGTCTTTTGCTTTACAGAAAGAAATGGACATTTTGGCCAACCAAATATTTATTAGGAAGCTGCTGTGTGCTCGGGGCAATGATCTCGTGTAGTCTTCAGAGCCAACCCCTTCCTAACCAGTTCCCCTGCTTCTCCTCTGGCCCCCTCTCCCATATTCTTGACACAGTAGCCAGAGATCTAAAATGACCCCACTTCCTTGCTTAAAACTGTCAAGTTCTGCTTACCTCCTCTCATGGCAACCTCCCTTTCCTCACTGGACTACAGCTACAATGACTTGTTTTCCATTCCTCAGCACACCGTTGTCCCTCTTAAAACATCCATCCCTCAGCCCGCAGCACCCAGTGCCCTGCAAGCCAGCTCCACCTGCTACTCAGGTCTCAGTTCACACAGCACGTTCACAAGGCCCTGTCTGACCACCCTATCTAGACAGGTAATCCTCACCCACTTTGTCTATTTTTTCTCCCCAGGACATTTTACCATCTGAAATAATCTCATTTAATTTTGTCTGGTTCCTCCCATTAGTATGTACACTCCAAGACCAAGGATAACCAGACTGCCCTTTTCAGCATCACACATTCGCAGCACCTAGGACAGAGTCGGTCCAGAGCACACACTCAGTTTATTGATGAACCCTGGAAAAGGGATGGCACGCTCATGCTGCAGATGACGAAATGCAAAGTGCCTCCAGTTAAGCAACTTGACCAAGGCCACAGAGCTGGGAAGTGACTGGAGTCTGTGCTTTGCAATACTGGCAGATTGAAGGGAGTCCCTGGATCTTTGGAGTCCAGGTGTCATTTTGATTGGTTGGCCAAGTTGCATTGGGCCACAAAATACAAAGGGCTAGGTTTTTAAGGAGGCGCTCAGCTTCTGTGAACTTTCTCCCTTTCAAACGTGTAGGAGCTAATCCAGATTTATTCAATAGGATCATGGTCAGAAATTTATCTTTAGAAATCACATTCCACCCAAAATATCCTTGAGGTTTGGAAACTACTTCTTCATACACGGAATTATGGAAGTGATTATATCGGATATTCGCACCTGGCTTGCCCCAGCCTTCTTTCTTCTTGCACTGGGCAGTTTTGGCCAAAGTAATCAGTACAAATTAATCAGTTAGAGAAATATCATTTTAGCCAAGATCAGACTGTTTATTTATCATATTTACCTTGTCTGCAACATATTATGCAAGGAAAGAACTAAAAGCTTCAGAGAAAATGGAGAGAGAAAAAAGTACAACGATGAAATCCGAAGAGGTAAGGAGGGCAAGGCAAGTCCTCCTTTTTCTCCAAAAGTATGTTATCTCCTACTCCATTTTCACCAAAAGGGTCTGCTGCAACAGAAGAGCCACCTTCCACGCAGACATTGAGGTTTCTGCAAGGTCCTCCAGGGGCCTTCGGATCCCCAATGAGTGTATGTAAGAACATATCAAGGTAAAATGACAAAAGGCCAAAGTTTAGGATAAAGAGGAACAGGTATTAGCATACTCAGGTACTTAAAAATAGCTTGAGGGCTTTTTTTCCCTATAATCCAAGTAATACAAGGACCTAAGAGGTACAAGGAAAGCTATGAGGTGGTGATCTGTGTAGCCAAATAAGTTTGAATCCCATTGAGACAGGTTATGGTACTTGAAGAGAGAATCATGACTCTTTACTGGGTAGGGCGGTATCTGTCACAATCATTAATCATGAAGACCGTAAGTTGTTCTAGAAATACTCTGAACAGATCTAGGTAGGTGAATTCTCCAACTTATCACATTATAAACTCCGAAATACACAGTAGGCAGGGTAATTCTTTATCTTAGCCCCAAGTCTCTCATTCTTCATACATTGTTGGGCTCTATTATATAATAAAATAAAGACCACACTGTTTCATTACAAAATACATGCATATGAAACATAATCAGTAATGTTTTTAATCAATTGACAAGTTCATGTCAGACAGAAGAACAAGTAAAAACATCATTCCCTGCTTTAAGACTTTCTCTAACATATTCCTGCCATTTAAGTAAAATTAGTCATGCTTTTATGGGAAATCAGTTCAGAATTAAACCAGTGTCTTCTTGAGAAGTACTTGAGGGAGATTTCTGCTTGTACACTCACACAAGTGTAGTGTTTGGTACAGAGCTGGACATGCTGCAGGTTTTTTAGGGGAGGAAACATTCTTAAAATAGGATATATCAGAAGTCGAGGATAAGCATCCTATGAAACACTTAAGGTACACACAGGTGGTCTTAAAATTTAGAGTTAAAATTCGCATTAGCTAAATGTTATTGTGATTGGAGAATATAAAGATAAAAACCTACTTAGAACACCTTTTGGTTTTGATAGCTCACTGCACTGCATGACAGAGGCCTACCTTAGGCCCAGATAGTTTATTTTCCCAGGAATAAATGAAGAATTTGACAAATCCTTTATTAAAATGTTAGCATGGCCAAAAACCATCTGAAAAGCATTTTCCTAAATGTTTTTAATAAACTGCTCACCCCAGTAGCAATTGAAGTGCAATAAAACAAAATATGCTGAATAAGAAAACTCATCTAATGTACTTCGCATAATAGAACTGTTTAGCTGCTCAGTTAGTGCCAGTGTATAGAGTGAAGTGCTTACTCCTTCCCACTGCAATGTTCCAGCTAGATGGAAGACCAAGTAATGTTTTTAATCAAACTTTTGCTCTTCCAAATTCATGTTTGTGCAGTTTCTAGACCTTCACAAATGTTCTGAGGACATTACTACAATGCTATTATTTCTGAGAATTTAAAATGTCATTTCCTTTTTAAATTCTATAGTTTTAGCTCTCCATTTTATGGTACAGTTCTTATTTCTGTGGGATCTGGAAATAAAAACTGTAATTTGCAAATACACACAATGTAAGTTCAATTACCCATTATTAACCCTCCTTTTAGTCTCCTCTCAGGATACTATTCTCTGTACTCATTTTGTGAAAATTGTACACACTGCTGCTCAGCTCTGATAACTGCTATAGATTTTTCTTTTTTTACTTTGAACTTGGACAAAAAATCCTGTGCAATGTATTTCATACTGTTCTCCAGGCTTTTCTCACATATATCCTATTTAAGCTGTTTACATTGAGATCTTTTATGGGCCTATGTAATTCTACAATAATAACAAGAAACAACATTTTTAAAAATCCACTTGATAAAAATGTTTTTCTCAAAGAAGATTAAGAATTAAATGTGTAGAAGAGCAGGACAGCAGATTATAAAGTGATAGTCAATGTGCAATAAACTGGAATATCCCCAAATGTAAGTTTCTAAAATCTGTTAACTAAATACAAACCAAGTATAAGAAAACATCTTTTAAAGGTACCAATGCTATGGAATTGTAGTGTTGCTGTTTGAAAAGATGTTAGCGTCATTAGTTTTCAGAAATACTGAATGCTTATGAATTTTAACTACTACTGTATGACAACCACGTGGCAGTGGTTTATGTGTGATTTCATCCTTACAATAAACACACAAGGTTATTACCCCACTTTATATGTGAGAAAATAGGATTCCATAAGATCACACAGTGAGGAAGAGGAGCTGGTACTCAAGTCTAAACGTGACTCTGTAGCAAAATGAATATCTAATCCAAACACTGAGTTTACTAAATGCCAAAATTTTAGTTCCCTTTTCATCAGGCAATAAATAAAACTGAAAAAGCATTTGTGTATGGTCATTAGCAGTAATACAGTACAATTTCAAAATCACATAGTTTGCTTTGAAAATATATTTTGAACCCCATGCTATGAAGTGTTGAAAATTAAATTACATCATACATAATAACTATTAAAGAATACAGCATAAAAAGTGATAAAAATCATAAAGAAAATGCTGTGGAGTAACTGGCATGTATACTTGGTATTACTTTGTTTTCTTTTGAAGGTTTTACTCAGAACAGAAAATACCATTGTGGCATTTGGGATAAATCCTTTTCAAATCCTGTAAGGACATACAGCAACTTGAAACAAAAAGTAGGCTGGAAACAAAAACCAGTGCACATGCTACCACATGGATGAAGCTCGAGGACACTACGCTATATGAAATACACTAATCACAAAAAGACAAACACTGCGTGATTCCCCTTACTTGAGGTACCTGAAGTAGCCAAACTCACAGAAAGCAAAATGGAGACTGCCAAGGGTGGGGGGAAAGGAGAAATGGGAAATTTAATAGGTAAAGATTCCATTTTGTAAGACGAAACATTACAGGACTGGTTGCACAATGTAAATACACTTAACATTACTAAGCGTACACCTAAAAGTCATTATGATAGTAAATTTTGTTATGAGTATTTTACCATAATTTTTTTTAATTTAAAGGAAAAATGAATTATTTTTAACATAATGATACTGTCGTTATGCTTTAAAAACAAAACAGTTAAATACATACTAATAGACTGATATTTGCAGGTTGATGGTTATTAATTCTACTATTGTATATGTTTGAAAATTTCCTCAATGAAATAAAACAGAACAAAATAACTCTTCAAAAAAGTGGGAACCAATAAGGAAACAAAATTTCCTAATCAAGAAAATAAGCTGTCAAAAAAATACTTAATTGTAGTTTGAACAAGTATCATTCTAGCTACAACTGATGAAGGTAACACACTACCTATTTCACTTGGAAGAAGGCTGCGGAAAACTAGATATGGCTTACTGGGCTTGCATTAGGAAACTACATGGAGAAAATTACGTGAGCAGTCTAAAGTTTGCTGTGAAAACAACGTATTTTTATTCAAGTAATCAAATGTCAAAAAACAACAACAAAAGGGAAGTTCCACAACCTTTGTTTATAACTATATAATCTTTACGTAGAAAAACTATAAAGTAACAGTCTGAAAAGCAGCCCCACAATCAGCTGGATCCTCAAATCAAGAGTAAGTAAATTATGGAATCAGCTCATCTAAACGAAATTCTCTTCCTGTAGAATATTTCAGCTGAGCCCATTTCAACAGTGTTATTCTCATTTCCAAAAAAAAGTCTTTCCTGATATTTAAAATCACCAAAGATAAAATGTACAAGAGCTCGTTGAAGTAAAAAGAGAAATCACAAATACTCCAAGCATAATTACACGTGAAAATGAACAAGGGCATTTTAGCTATAGCTCTACCAAACCAAACAACCAATTACACATATAAGACATGCGCACAGAGCTCACGAGGCGGCACTGAGCGAACACTGAGGCACGTTCACCAGTGGAACAGGCTCACTTTGAGCAGCAGCAGTACCCACTGTCCATCACCACAGCACTTCCCCTGGGATTCGCATTTGTGTATTACCTAAGTCCCGGGAGGTTGATAACAAAAGTAAAGAAAAAAGCCAAAAGGAAAATGAATTAAACACCCCATAAATACTATTCTAAAACACACATGTGAAATATGAATAAACCAAACTCTTGAGTTTTTATAGTCACATGTTCTTGAAATTTATACTAGGGCCTTCATTAGTACCGACACTGAATTTCCTGTAATTAGCTTTTCCATTAAAACAGAAGAGGAAAACAACAAAGGAAAAACTCTTATTCTTTAAATGTACAGTCTTCGAAAAGTGGTCCTATTTCTTTTTAAGCACTTTTCTCTGCTAAAGAATTCATACTTTTGTGCTCATCTGAGAATAGCTTAAGTCACTGTGGCAAACAGATTAATTTGCTCTCATTTTTAATAATTAAAATGATAAAGTATCATCATGGCCATATAATTTTTCAGAACTCACACCACCATGGAGGCAAATGTGTGTAGGATATTTTTAATAAACATATTAGGTCACAATTGAAATATCTTAAAAAATAATATTCAGGTGCTCAAGAATATCAATGTTTGGAGGGAAAAAATACAAGAGTTTTCTCCTTCTGAGATTCTTTAATTAGAGTAAAAGTCTCAGGGTAAGCCCACAGGAATGGTCTGCAATAAAGAAATTAGGTCAGTGTATAATAACTTCTGCAAACTTTAGCTTCAAAGCCAAAAACATTCTGAGCCAAGTAAGAGCCTTCTCTGGGGTCAGGGCTTTTTGTTCAGCTCTTTAATCTCTAAGTACATTACAGTTCAGAAATGTCCATACACTTACTAACAGTAATAAGTAAATAGGTCCCTAACAGAAAATTCCCAAATGTGATTCTTTAAATCATAGGCCTCTCTTTGGTAATAAGACCACCCTTCACTTACATTCTCTTACCTGCAGAAGAGAGGGAGATTAAACGATAACCTGGTACGGAATCCCGGTTTATAATTGTTAGGTTAGAGGGTAAAGGATTTACACCATGCTCCTTCTAAGAAGACTAGACAACAGAGGATTTCCTCTTGTATGCAGCTATGGCAGAAGACACTGTCTATCACAGAGCCAGAACACGGCACTTCCTATAACCAGAAGGCCCTGACTGTGAACATTAAATCATCCTGCCGAAATTCTGCTACCCAATCAAGAGTGTTCTTTAGATAGGAAACATGAATAATATGCTATTATAAAAATATGGTAGAATATCTCCCATGAAATGTTCATAGAATCCATGGAGAATTAAACAGGCTCACTTTAGATATTTCCTCATTAAGTAAAACTGAAAATAACCTACCTAACTATGTTACTTGCAATTCCAGGGGGGGAAAAATCCAATGTAACCTAACATACACATTAACAAACTTCAGAGAATACATATTCTATCAGCTTAAGCAATTCCCACCATCCACCCAAAAAGAAGCCAGTCTTACCCACTGTGAGTAAAACAATGTTCACTGTATCTGGATCCACATCAAAGAGCTGCTAAATCCCACTGCAGTAGGGAAAAAAGGCTGAAAATAAGCACCCAGACTTGACCTAACAATTTCTACTCACTCCTACTTCTCCAGGATATTTTTTAAGAGAGTGAAGTAAGCATTCCTTGTAGCTTGACTGGCAAAATGATTACTCGACTAATTTCGAAGCCTATACTAGATACCATAAGAGTTATGGAATGCTCAAATAAGCAGCAACTCAACATTATTTTTCAAAGAAAGGTAATTATATAAAATTCCCTTTTCCCAGGCAATAAACTGAGAAGAAAACCATGTAACTTTAAAAATGGCTATATTTGTAGGTTTTTAAAACCAGCACCAAATGTTCACTTTTATTCTGAGCAACATTTAGAAATTAACATTTCCTAACAATATGGACAAACAAAAGAGTGAAAAATAACAAAGTAACTTCCAAACAATACTGCATGTTGATAACCACTAAGTAAAATAATCTGACTGGCTCATTTCTAAAGCTGTTGTAGGTTTGCCCAGTTTGGAGATGGCATGTCTCACTGCTCAACTAATATACCTAACTGCCCCCAAAATGTGTACAGCTTATTTTATTTTGTGACTAGGCAAGATTAAATAAAACAACTTGAAAAGATATTTTTAAAAAGCAAGCTAACAGAAAACAACCTATCACTGGAATAGTTTTCTAATCTCTCTTTTAAGGGGAAAAAAACCTGCATCAAACCATAGTATAAAGTGCCTAAAGGAGAAACAGGGACAGACTCAAAAAGAGCAGTGTCAGTTCAAGTCCACACATTACATCTACAGCGTTATTGTGATCAACATCATACAATGTTTCTTGTTTCTTCCTCAGACTGCAGCCATTTTTTCCCCATTGCATAACACATTTCAACTTTTCAAATGGTTTAAATCAACTTTCTGCACCTTGAATTTATAAACCATTGGATATTAAGTTTCCTTACCTATTCTATTTTTAAATTTTACTTAAAGCTAAAACTAAACCTAAAAAAAACCAAACAAACCAAAAAACCCCCAAAGGTTCTTTAAACAGAACCTTGTAGAATATACTAACACTAGGGTTTGAAGATAGCCTACAGAGGGCTACCAAGAAGCAAGTATCAAACAACAAATTCTATAGCCAACTCTTGTTACAAAACTTCTTTTATAAATAAACTTCTTTCCTGATAGATGAAATCAAAAAATGGAGATTTAATCTTCCCCTAACAATAAGTAGTTGCTCAGGACATAGGCTGAGTGTATTGAAATCATATTGCTTCTTTGAAAAAAGACAAAATATTTTAGCTAGGCATTCCATGAACAAAAGGCCATGCCACAGTCACCTCACCTTTCGATCTCTGAGTACTAGTATTACTCAAGAGAACCTTACTGATGAAACTGGTTGGCAAACCTACCAAATAGGAGTCTCAAGTCCCCTAATTTTTAGTTATCTTAGTAAACATAAAACTTGAGCTGCTTGAACAATGGAGCTTGTAAAGTGCATTAGGTATAGAAACACAACAGAAGTGCTAAACTCGGTAAGATTTTAAGGGACTTGATGTCACCAGTAGGGCAAAAAAACAACATTATGGTTTTCTCTTCAGATTTTATTTGAAATCTAATCCAAACTGTCAAAGCTACAAAATGGGGGAAGACATCTGTATTAGTTTAGCTAAGTCACAGCATCCTAAAACAAAATACTACTACTGCCAGCAGATCCATTGTACACATTTCTGATGAAATTCATCACCACAATAAAAATTTCATCTTGAAAACAGCCACAACGAAAGTAATTTACACAATATAAAACAATGACAGGTCTACAGATGCAGTTACTCATGAGTGTACACATGCGTTCACAGACAAATAAACAAAAACCCCAGGAATGCTCTTTCATTTTTTTTTTTTTTAAAAAACAGACCATTCAGGCACAAAACAAAATCGCATTTCCAATAAGTGACAGCATCTTAAAAGATTTATGTCAGTGTTTGTTTTTCTTTGACTTTTTATGAGACCTGTGTGGAGATCGGGACTGGGATCTGGATTTCTTCCCTGATTTTTTAGGGGATCTAGACCGTGATCGCCTAGATCTTTTAGGTGTCCTTGAACCAGATGGTGATCTGAGGAAACAAACAAAAACAATTTATCACAGTACTCCTGTGATTAAAACTGACTCGTTAAATTCTCTACAATGAGCTTTAACAACAAAAGTCAGTGAAATACAAAAGACTGTCAACTTCACAGATTTCTATTCTGCCTACTGTGTCCACACACACTCACTCACACATTTCGTACAGATTCCTGAGCCTTACCATACTGCTGTACTGAATCAAAATCTCGAGATGGAGATTGGGGACTTGTGGTTTGAGCAAGTTCCCCAAGTCTCTAATATATCCCCAACCTAGAACCTCTAAATCCACAAGATAAAGTTCAAAATGGCATCTAATACCATTCACAAAATTTTAAACACAAGACAGCTTTGCAGCCTATCTCCTTGAGGGAAAAGGTTCCAACTATTGCAGTATCATTCAAGGGAACCACTTAAGACAGCATAATTTTGTGAGTGCTGTTCATGAAGATAACCAAAACAAATAAAAAAGTGCATTCATATGTATGTATATACATACACAAGTACTTATCTATTTTATAAAGATTTTACTAAAAATGCTTACAATAATAAAGTTTTAGCTTTCAAGAAAATAGCACCAGATAAATAAGACATTTCTGAACCACTTTTCTGGAACTACAAGGAAAAGTATACACTAAATTATACACTGAAGACATGGTATTTATTTCCATTAGTCTCTACCCAAGAACTTCTATTAAGACTGCAGGAGGATTAGGAGGCGATGTATTTTTCTTTCAGCCTTGATAATAATCAAAGAATATTCCCTAGAAACTATAGAAGAACACGATGAAAAGTAAAGCAGCTATCCCTATTTCATAGGAAACACTGGACATGATTATTTAAAGTTCTTTCTGGTCTTTACTTGTTGGAAGCCTTCTTGTGTTTTAGTCATGAGACTGGTATGGCGAGGTGGGAAGGCATAATCTAAAATGAAATATCTGTCTTTGGTTTTCTGAAATCCTTTAAAAAATGGCTACCAACCAAATTATTTTCAAAAGCTGGTGAAATGACAAGGAAATTGGTATTTGAAATATTGCAAAAAATGACTCGCATTTACCTTTTGGCCTTTTTGCTAACATCTCTAGGAGAATCTTTGTGAGATGACCTGGACCGTGAGCTCTCTTTATGAGATCTTTCTGAACGCTCTGATCGCTCCGATTTTGGTGATGGGGACTTCACTCGTCTACCACTGCTACTGCGAGATGGGCTAGGGGACGTACTGTGTCGCCTTTTCCTATGGAACAAAGCCCCCAAAACAGTCCATACGTGAGCAAACGATCAGGTATTCAATTTCCTTCTTCTAAATTAGCTATTAACTCCTACCAGTTTACACTAACTTTATTTCACTAACCTTAGTGATATTATTTTCCAACAACATTCAAAGCCCTTTATACCAAGAACCAATTAAGTCTTAAAGACAGATTGATCAAGACAAAAAAACGAATTTGACTAAATTGGATTTTCTTTTGCTGTAAGAAGAGATTACTGAGACGATGGACAAAATTTCATTAAGGTCTCAGGCAAGTTTTTTAATGCTAAACTTTTATTGTGGATTATATAAGAGAAAATGGGGCATCACATTGGCAAGTTACCCCTAAATGGTTGGGGGAAGGAGGAAGGAAAAAGAAGACAATACAGCAAAAGTAGAAATATTTAACATTTGGGGAACATGGGTAAGGATATCTAGAAATTCTTTATAACTATTCTTGCCAATTTTCTCTAAATCTGAAATTATATCAAAATAATACTATTTAGCCAATAACTATGCTATTTGTAACTAGTTGTAGAGTGACTAAGCCAGAATTTTTCTTATTTGAATTCGCTTGGTTTTTATTAGGAAAAAAGTTAACTGTTAACTTAAGCAATTTTCTCTACTAAATCAGAGATTTAGGGGCTATAAAAGTAAAAAACAAAAACTAAAAGAGAAATGATTTTTATTAGAGTGAAGACAAAGTGAGGACGAAGTCCTCATAGTCTATATATACAATCTCCTTTCAAGATAGGACTGGGAGACTCGAGTTTACAGGTAGTGACCTCAGCACAGAAGGAATGCTTACATAGGAGGCAACAAGGAAGATCTACCAAGGTGTTTAGTAATTTAAGCCTTAGGTTTCATACCTAATGTGGTAACTGAATTCTTAGCTAAGGTACCCTATGAACCATGTAAAGGGATAAAGGGATGATGTTCCAGTTAACTAAGCCAAGTGCCAACTAACTGTCCCATTTCTCAAATAATTCTGCTTCCTCTATATAGGGGCCAAACATGTATATCATGAAAAAATACTTTTCTAGTTTATTGGAATCAGTAATGAAAATATTACAAAATGGAACATCATTCTAAATCCTAAAACCAATATAGGTAATAAATGAGAAATACCGTACCTTTCTTTCCTTGTTGGAGTACACTCATCTTTTTCCTTCTTGTCTTTGGAGCGAGATTCCAATTTTTCTTTATCTTTCTTATCTCTTTCTCGTTCTCTTTCTAATTCTTTCTCTTTCTCCTGTTTTTTTTTTTTTTTAAAGAATAATTTAGTCATTAAAAAATACCAATCTGGGTTAATCTCATTTATGTAATATTTTCTCTTCTACTGTTACTTAACTAATTTTAAATAACTACTGAATGTATAATACCATTTTTAAAATAATACCTACTCTTGCAGAAAAAGTCATTCCTTCTATTTATCTTGCATAATAACAGTGATACCAGAGACAGCTGCTAAATATTTACCAAGTGCTTGACATAGGCCAAGCAATTACTAAGCAACTTTCCATATACCATTTCATGTATTCCTTCAAAACACCTATAGAAACAGTACTTTTATCCCAGTTCTAGAGATGAAAATTGAGACTCAGAAAGGTTAAGTACCATGCCCATGGTCACACAGAATGAAGTCTGGATTAGAGTGCTCTAGAGCTGAGGCTCATAACTTCTACCTGCACAGTGCTGTCCCTCCTCTACAAAGAAATTGGAAAGAAAACTAACAATATAATGACCTTGCCATCTCACACTACAGTAAAATAGCAGGCTACTAATTGTACAGCAAGTTGACTTAATCAAAAGAGGGCTATTACCAAAGCAATAGGCTAAAAAGGAAATAGCTATTCACAATAATCATCCATCAGAAAATCTTATTAGTGAGAGACAAGTACCAATTGTACAGGAAATTTTAAGTCCTACTTTATGAAAGTAAAAACTGACTATGTGACCATACAATTACATAAATCAGAAAAGAACTTATTTCCTTATCCTCAGATGCTACAATTGCCACTTCTCACTTGAAATTATAATTTCTGTTGATTATAAAATTAAAGCAGTGGCTACAGACAATGAACCCACAGAGCCAACTTAGATCTTTACTAAAAGGAACTTAATTTCTCTGATTTGTATGCATCAAGAAAGCTATCTGATAGTTGAGAAAAAGCCTATGCTAGATGTTGGCAAACGTTTCCTGTAAAGAGCCAGATAGTAAATATTTTCTGCTTTGCGGGCCACATAGTCACTGTCAAAAGCAGTCATCTCCTCCACTGGAGGATGGCTATGATCTATAAGTTTATTTACAAAAACGAGGTTACGGCTACCGTCTGCTGACCCCTCAGAAACACAAGAACCACAGCTTCCTTTCCAACTGCAACCTGGAACGCAGGAAGACTGAAATGGTGATTCCTGAGTTACTGCCATCAGGATCAGTGAGCATCCTTAAGTTCAGTCTTCCATGAAGATCAAACATATGCCGCCATTTCCAAAGGGATTCATGTGGTAGATACACAGCATCTTTTTACAAATCTCATTTGTTTTTCTTCAAAATACATCACACAGAGTACAAATTTAAATTGATGCTGAGGGGACTAACTTCCTCTGGTGATGTATAGACATATTTTCCTCACAGAAAACTTACAGAAATCAAACTGTAGTTAACATACTTAAAATACTGTAAACACTTTAATTCAACAATAAAATGTAATACTAGCTATTATCTAACTCACATTCCTGCAAAATCAGGACTACCAATCCCGTTTCACAGAGAAAAAGCAAGCTTCACAAATGCACAGCAGAGCGCTCCAAGGAGCCCACAGGTCAGTGCGGCGCTGAAGGTGCTCCACCATACTGTTGCTCTCAGCACCAGTTCCGCACCATTAACAGCTCTGCAGTGACTGTAATCTCCCTTCTAGCTTTTTATCTACTGCCCCTTCTGTACAACCTTTTTTGTAATGACAGTCAAGATATAGCTGTCACAATAAAATTCCTGGGTTCTCCCAACAACTGTCACGTTGGTCTCCTTGTTCAAAACTCAGTGGACCCCTACATATTTTTTAATGTACAAGAATATCAGGTCTCTCAGAAGTTTATAGTTCACTGATGAAGTAGGCCACCACTTGCTGTCCCTCCTGGAAAACAATGGAAAGGAGTCCTAAACGAACTTTCTCAACCCCGACTCCATCTTTTCGTCTCCATGCCACTTCTCATGGCAGCTGGTGTCTCACTGTCACAAATACTCTTTCTACACGGTCTCCCAGTTTTGAAAGCATACTCTTAGCAGGGTTTTCTTGTTTACAGGTAGTATCTACAATAAAACATTATGCCATGGCCCTAACACTTTTCCAAATTAAAATAACTGTAAAACATCAGTTTTCAAATGTTCCTAACTGTCTACCAGTATCTAGTATTTATACATCCAAGGACGTAATCTGAAATATATTTTCCTTAACAGACCAGTACACCAATACTCTAGGTGGTCAAACAAGTTAACTTTGGAAAACACATGTTACTGGTATTTAGTCCTTACTCGTTGAAGAAGTTTATCTCTGTAGTGTTCTACTTGCTCCTGAAAGCTCTGGCCTGGTTTCTTAGGTCTTTTTCCAGATTCCAATTCATCCTGAAACTTCATAACTTTGAGCTGTGAAATAAGAGATGAATTTTTTCAATACTATAGCTTCTCAAGTACTGCTTTGCTCCTTTTTTAAAAAAAATACCATATGATCTCACTTATATGTTGGCCTCTAATGAATAAAATAAACTGACGAACAAAACAGAAACAGAGGCATGGATACCTGGAACAGACTGACAGCTGTCAGAGGGGAATGGGAAGGGCAGACTGGATGAAAGAAGGTGAGGGATTAAGCAAAAAAACATATGCATAACCCACAGGCACAGACAATGCTGTGGTAATGGCCTGAAGGAAAGGGGGGTGGGGATAGGTGAAGGTGGACAAAGGCGGTAAAATGGGGATGGAAAGAGACTTGGCTTGGGGCGATGGGTGCCTGACACAGTATATGGATGATGTTTTATTGAGTTGTATACTTGAAACCTATACCCCAATAAATTCAATTTTAAAAATGTCTTTTATTTTAAAAAGTGTGTAAAAAGAAAAAACAAATACAGCAAGGTAGCAACTGGTAAGCACTCGGTCAAAATATAACATCAACATAAAACTCCTTTATGTGAAAGCCATTTTTTAGACAAGCCCAACTCTGCAGAATTCAAGTTACGAGGTGTGGACCCACGTGCTCTCTTCACAACCATGTAAGATGACTCAAAAACCATGACTGTGGTTCATGCCCTTAAGAACTTATCTCAACACAATGATAATGAATTTGGTATCTGGTTCCCTAAAGATCTACATTTTAAAATGAGAATTTGGTTCACAGTGCACATCCCAAAATGGTAAGGTGTGAGAGGAAGGCACTACAAGAGCAAGACAGACAATCACCAAGTGTCTAGCAAAGAAAGGAGAGGCCAGACTGTCAAAGAACACAGAGTATGAAAATACGTATAGATAAGGGGTGTGTGCACAGACACATCACAAGAATACAAACAGTGTGAAAATAACATTCATAAAAACCATTCAAATTAACAAAAAAAGCTGAATTACAATTTTTTCTCTTTACACTATTAAAGAAAATATTTGAGATCAGTCTGTTTTGACATTTTTAATTATCAAAATGTCACTTCAATTATCAAGAAAATACATCTTTAGTGAACACAGTCTTTGTTTCTACTCCAACAGTTCCATCAGGTCAATAGGACAGAGTTCAGTAAGGCTGGGAGGAGTTCTGAGAGTTACAAATACCACAAAGGGTATAACTGAATACATGCCAGGAAAAATAAATCAACTTAACTTTGAAATCCCTCCCCTAAACTCATAATTGACACCATATGATTCTGTGTAAGGTTAAAACAAAATGCTTTCTCTTAACTTTTTGGCTTGGTGATATCTGAGAAACAGGTGGACAAGAACTAGTACCAGCCCAACAGTGAGTAGGTAGAGAGGTAGAAATGAGGTAACCAATGTGGTAGATCTCATCAGTGAGTAAGAGGAATAGCATTGACACAGACTAGGTATTCCAACAACAACAAAAAAGCTGTTAAATAAATGGAGTATTAAAATTCACTATTGTTAACATTTGAGATTCTGGACAAACTGCTACACTACTGCTAACATTACTGGGACTGTTTCATCACCTTGGGGCAAGGGACAGGAAAGTTCCCATTATAAAACCCTGTTCACTCCAACATGTTTGAATACCCTTGGTAATAAACAGAGGCTTATTTAATAAAGGAGAGAGACAGAGAAAGGAAAATGTTTGGTGGGGATAGTTTGAACTCCGCTGTAAATTTTTCTTCTTATTGTTAAGCCCCACTTAATGTCTACTCTCCCTATCACTAAAGGGTACATATACTTAAAATTACCCTACTACAATAAAAGGTACACATAACTTGAACATGCCAGAAAATGTCTTACTTTTCTCATATACTATGTACACTCAAAATGTAATGGATCTCGTGATGCCGTATATAATCTATTCAGAGGATCTCTTATGTGCCAGGCACTGGAGATACAATGATAAACAGAAAACAGACAAGGTCCTTTCCCCTCATGGATATCACAGCCTAGCGGGGAATACAGACATTGAGCTGTCAAGCAATCAATTAAAAAACCCTACAAAACATAATACACACATCACAATACAGGCAAAATCACAAAAGAGATAAACAAGGAGAAAGAAAATCCAGAAGAGTAAGAAAAAGGATATAGGAAGAGAAGGGATGCTTGCAAAGAGGCCTGAAGGAAGTCAGCTGTTACAATGGCTTCTAGGTAGAGAGGGAACAGGAGATACCAGGGTGTGATACCAAACGGAAGCCTATTCAGTAGAAAAAGAAAAAGGTCAGTGTAGTTTAAATGTCATCACAATACTAACCTCGATTTCACGAAGTTTAGCTCGTTTTTCCTCACTCATTTCAGAGTACTTAGAGAACTTGGACTCAGTCATTTCTTCTTTGATCGGATTAGAGTACAAATGATGTTCTTCAGATTTGGAACTCTGAGTATCTTCTTCATCCTCACTTTCTTCTTCTTGACTTTGGAAATAAGCACAATACATTGCATGTCAAGGCAGCAAAAAAAAAAGTTATTATTTTACAGTTTGGCTTAAACGGCCTTAGAGGTTAAATAAATAACACTAACAAAACATAAGAGGGCAATTCATCACCAAACATTTTTTACAAAATATTTGATCAAGCAATATAGACAATTTTGAGAAACTCTTATGTTTCCTCCACAGAAAAGGTTTGGGTTTGAACATTATCACGCTTTAAAATATTCTGCTTATGTTACCGTCATGTGTGCCTTTCATTCTGCAACAAGCTTTCCTTGCAGCAGTTAAATAAAATCACAGTTCGGAGTGATTTCATTCAGTTTAATGTTTAAAAAGCCAAGTGTTTACCCTTCCTTCAGCAGAACCTATAAACTAGAATATATGAAAGTTTGAGGAACACAGAGTTACTACGAAACAATGCAGCATGCAAAGATCTTATTTGACTAGCACATAGCCCTAGGAATAAGAAAACCAATGTGTAAATTTTAAATATTGGCACACACTAATGATTCTGAAAGTTGTGATGGTTCTGTATGTCAGATAAGAAGAAAATGATAAAATAACTACCATGGGTAGGGATATAAAGAAGAACAAGAAGTAATCTAGTGGAAACAGGCAAGCAGGCAACTGTATGGAAAGCCAGTCATCACTGCTATAATAAGGTTCACAAAATGTTATTAAAGAACTAAAAAAAAGGAAGGGGCTTAAAAAAGAAGGAGTTGTGTGTTCTGGGAGTGGACTTTGTGTCTGTATATATTAAATCTGGGCAAAACAAGTCATCTGAGTACAAACAAACTCAGAATGTTTATGTATATAAACAGAATTCCTTATAAACAATATTGCAGTACTAATATTACTGGCTTAGCCTAGTAAATATGCCCTTTCGCTTTACTATTTGAGTCTGAGAAGCCCTTATTGTTGGTACTTGAGTACTAAATACATTCTACCATAAATACGAGTCCTTTCAGTATTTAAACAAAACTATCCATGATAACGTAAAGACAGTATAACCAAATTCTTTCCAAAAAAAAATTTAATTATTTTAAAGTCTGATAATAAGACTTTCACAGTGAATAAGAAAAATTTAAGCAAGGCAGATAAAAATAAATTACTGGTATTCAGAATTAGAAAAGACATGATACTAAGACTAGTTTTTTCACTTCTCATCCAAAGGTCCTTTCCAGGACATAACTAAAATGCTTTATAAACTTAATACTCTGAGAGCCCACAAATCATTAGTATTACATATAGGTACAACTCAATATAATACTTAGGTAAAGAGAAAAAGTCAAAACCAACTATTAAAAAAAAACCCAAAAACTATTATTTTTTAAAATAAACCTTTCAATATTTCTAATTAGTCAAAAATTTCCTAAATGCATTTTTAAGTTAACTTTTAAAACACAAGAATTTCTTGTTTTATGGTGCATAAAATTTTTACAAGTGTTTCAGATGCTTTTAAATGGTTAAACTGTGTGTGCGCACATAAAATGCAGATGTTTGCTAAAGGATTACTCTGGAAAGGGTCAATCAATAAGGACTTGACAGTTAATTACACTGTGGTAATCTATGTAATGGAAATACCTAAATTCCAGTCTGTTATTAACATTTGTTTAAAATTTTTTTTTTAGCAATTTCAAATGTTCCTTGGTAAACTTTTTTGTGCACTCATCTGAACAGTTGCTTTTGAACACAGATGACTACACAAAGCAGATAAATATGTAGACTGACATGAAATAATACCCATGACACGAAAATGACAAATACAGGTCACAGAAATAGTATGTACAGTATTGTATAACTTATGTTTAAAATATGTGCGCATGATTTTATATGTAAGAGAAAGGATCTTGATGACCAGATATTAAACATTAACCATATTATTAAGACTTTAAGTGAGCTACACTACACTTCAATAACTTAAAATATACAATATTTTACAATTGTTATTTTAATTTTTCAAGGCCCAAGCAATGTGTTCTAACTGGTTTTGACTTCAACTCTTATGGTACCAATTCTAGGTTCAGATCTCATCACAGCTTCATCTAGCTCTTCATTAAAGAAATGGAAATTCAAGACTAAACACATACAGAATTCATTACAACTTAAGCTATCTTACTATTTTGGAAGTTTTCTCCAAAACATTCATGGTGCTATCTATTTTTAAAATCACGTTTCTGCCACAATACAATAATTACTCGTTGCAAAAAGCAGTTCCTTAGTGAAAAGACATTTTAGATTCAGCCACTAGAGAGTAGTAATGAGACACAGGAAAGTTTCAAGGATCAGGAAGTTTTAAGTGAAAAACTCTTTTTTCTTTGCTTTGTACTTTCATAAAATTACTTTTATAATTCAGAGCTCCTAGAAAAATCAAAAATATAAATTATATTTTCAGTAACCCATGCTTTACTGTAAGAATCTGATTATTCCATTTCTCAACACTAAAATGCATTCACATGCTAAATATTAACACAAATATCAAATTTATGAAAAAGATTAATATCTTTAGAAACGAAACCAGTTGAACACTATTTGAGCTCTGCTGTAGCTTTTCCACCCTTACTTTCCTCTAAATTAAATAATCATTTTATGAGTACACATAATCTTAAAGCAGTGGTTCCACAATGGTGAGATATTTATTAATGGGATTATAGATACAAAAAGGGTTAAGAAAACCACTGTTTTAAAGCAAAGAGAACTGTTCCCAATTCCTATACTCGTAAACAGCCTCAGATAGCTATTTCCATCAGCAAACCACATCTGTATTTTGTAAATATTCTGTCATAACCACTGCTGACTTGTTCTAATCACACCAATGTTTATGGCAATTGCTGCTGCTAACTTTTCCTCATCATATCAAACTGTGTTTCCACAAATACTGATCAATCACATTTCCTTCACAATCTAAATGCGAAAATACCTATTCACTGAATCCATACAAATGCCCAAGTTCTGCTGGGACACAAAGGTCCCTTTGTTCACTCTTCCATTTGAGAGTAATAAAGGAACAAAGATTTAAGAAACCGGGAAACCTCTGCTTTGTGCTCCTAATGCCATCTCTTTTCCTGTTTAAAAATGTTAACTTCCTTTGCAATGATTTATAAGGGTGTCAAGTACTATCTAAGAACTACTAAGACAAATTTGCAGGAAAATTTGGGAGCAAGGATTCCTATAATTACATTTGGTATTAAACCCAATAAACATTTTTTGGTGATTACCAAAGAGCAAAATTCAAAAATATAATTTCTTTATACATTAAAGGAAAAAATTTCTTCCTTTTAATCTTAGTTCTTCAGAGGTTTTTACATTTAAATAACAGAATGGTCATATGCAATGTATTTTTTCAGCAATGTACAATCCAAAACAAAAGAAGCATAACCTTGCCATTCACATTGTAATAATCACTTTCTCTGAAGTCAAAACAAAGATTTAAAATAAATGCAGGTGACCATCTAGTAACTACAAAGTGAGAATGTAATACCTAAACTCAAAAGCAAAGTGTAACCAGATGTAGCAAGACCAGAAACCTAAAACTCTTTATTCATTGGAAAAACAATGGGGAACTAAAAATGATCCTCTTAACAAGTTTTTTCACCAGTGAAGTTTTCCTCTTCGCTATTATTTCAAGTACCTTTTAATGAAAAAGGGAGCACATATGCAATAAGAAGCTAAGTATATTCAAAACTTAGATTCTTACTTTTGATTTTCTTCTTCTTCTGATTCTTCATGCTGGTCAAATAACTCCCATTTAGAAGTTGTTACAGCTGAATGGAAGGGAAAAAGATGTAATTCCATAAGGTAAAGTAGCATTTTTGCAAAAGCATAGTAGAAACCCAGCTTTAGAACTGAAATTTCATATTACGAAGGTTATCTACATTTACCTATTCTTTCTCAATGGCCATTTCTATGCTAAATCTATTTCTTTCCTCCTCACACATACACTATAATTTTATTTAAATTCATGAAGTGACAAATAATGTTATCCTTATTTCTATGCTGGACGATTAAGATTTCTTTCATTAGAACCTGCAAATACTAACAATTACAGATTATAAGCACTAGGATACATGTCCAAGTAAGTATGAAAGGCAGATCTAATAAGCACTATAACAGGGTCAAAGCTTGGTTTCCCTGAAACTGACCTCTAAGGGAATTTCCAAATAGTCTTCCATCCACATTTTCTACTGAAATGCCTTAAACTGAAAGGTTTTTTAGAGATTTCTCTAATTACTCTCAAAGCATAAAAACTAAAAAATCTAAGGAAATAACAGCAGCCACAACGAAAACTTAGCCACTAGATATAAAACATGGTAACACTGAGTCTTAAGGTTGAAACTTTGTAAAACACAAAAGGAAAACATACACAAACACACAGGCACACCCAGTGATTAATTTTAAGTACTGAGTTTTCTAAAGCTCAGTATTTGTTTTTACTCACCCTGTGCTTCCAATTCAGATTCATCTACAGCTTCCCATTTGGAAGGGGCAACTTTAAATATAGGCTCATTCTTCTTAGAGTCTTCGGTCGCATCCACTATTGAGGAAAGATAAGCTATTAACCCTGACTTTCAGGAGGTGACCTACATTAAAGAGTTTATGAGTATTTACTATATCAGCAATTTTCAACTGGTATGTCGCAAGAACTTTAAAAATATACAATACCTATTTAGTCAGGGGCACTGACCTCTTTTCCCTTAGATTGTAAAATAAAAAAATGACAACGGCCAACAAACAATAGCCATCCAGTGTGAATGTATCAAAATTATACCTCTTTCTCGGTCAGATAGGCAAAAAATATATTTTGGTGTGCCCCAGAATTTTAGTCATTAGTTTATGCGTGCCATAAGATGAATAGGTTGAAAACTACTGCACTATATTATTAAAAAGCAAAATAATACAAGGCCACACATGAACCAATAATTCTAGTGCCCAAAACAAGAATTATGACTAATCTAATTCTGTGCATCTGAAATCCAATTTTTAAATAGTATATAAATCAACTCAGAACACACAGATTATTATTATTTCCAGCAAATGATGAAGGAAGTAAAAGAACCTTTAATACCTTTACTTAATTACTGTTTAAACCATAGATTTCAGTTGCTGTTCAATATATTCACATAATTCAAATGTAATGATGATTGTGTATAATTCTTATTTCCAAAACTGGTTTTAGGCAGCTAGAAAAACTAAACCTGTAAGTGAGGACGACTAATAATAAAAACAGAAACCAGTCACCTGGGATTATGAGCACAACTGAGTACAAAATTTTACCTATAGTTTCCTGATAATTAAGACAAAAAGAGAAATTTGTTCATATAAAAGGTTAATGGTCCCAAAAAAGAACTGTGACAAGAAAACTTTTTCTTGCCACAGTTAATTGTACTACTGAGTGTACAAATTTTGAAAAGGTAGAAATAAAAAACAGAAAAAAGTTACACCTTATTCAGAAATTATAACCTTTCTCCGTATCAGCCTGTGTGGAAATTAAAGTTTTGGAACCAAACTTATTAGCTAGATTTAATCAGTGTGAAATCTGAACTTACAAGGTACTCCATCAAGATCGTCATCAAAATTCTTTATAGGGACTCCATCAAGATCGTCAATGGGAGTAGCATCAATAGGAATTCCATCCACATCTTCTAAAGGTGCACCATCAAGCTCTTCCTCAATAGGGGCACCATCAAGGTCATCTGGTACATCCTTATGGAAATATACATACTATAGTACTGTAACATTTTCTTTAACTTGCTGAAGTCATATTGCTAAAGATTAATTTGCAATCCAGTACAAACCAACCAACTGGATACCCACATTCCCAGGTCCAATGTGAGGACATAATATATTTTATCATCCAGTCTGATAAAGAAGCAGCAGTTATTTATGCATTATTTATCAAGTATTTACCAAGTGCTTATAGATGCCAGGCACCACGTTAGGCACTGAGGATATAACACACTTGGTCCCTCGGTCCGTTCTGTCATAGAGCTTAGAATTTGGGGGGAGAGGGGAGACAGGTAAACAGATAATTATAACAGTATACATATGACTGCAACTAGGGTGACTGCTATAACAAGGGGGATACTATTGATATCATAGGCTATCATTAGAGTATATAAGAAGTAGGTGTATATAAATAAGTAGGTTTCACCTACAGAGGATAGAGAAGGCTCTCTGAAGTTATGCTTAAACTGAAATCTGAAGGATCTCAGGTAAAGAAAAGGTGTTCCAGAAGGAGGGGGAAACATGTACAAAGGTCAATGGTAGTAGGAAACTATATATCTAAGAAACTGAAACAAGGACCATGTGGTTGGAGCAGGGAGGCCAATTATGAGGATCTTGTAAGAATGAAAGTGAAAATATGATAGCTGGATTAGAATTATAGACATAAAGATGAAGGACTCAAGAACTACTGAGGATGTAAAAAGCACAGAATGGTGTTGAACAGACTCCACCCCCTCTGTGGTACATCTTTTCATTTACATATTTATTATATAGCTATCTCTATTTTAGTCTAACAGTGAAATCATGCTCTATATATTGCTCTATTACTCACTTTTTTTCTACTGAAATATTATAAATCTTTTCATGTCATCAAATAAAATGTGTGTCACCAATTTTCACATTAAGGACACAAAACAGAGAATTCCTGTTACACATAATTTCAACTCCTGGGTTCCAGCAATTCCAGTAACAAAATCCACTACTTAGTGCTGAAGAGTATTTCCTAACATCTCTAACATATCAGACCTCCACAGCATCCCCAGAAATAAATTTAAAAATAGTCAGACAAGGCCCTGGACACGTAACTCAGTTGGTTAGAACACTGTCTTGATAATGTGAAGGTTGCAGGTTCGATCCCCAGTCAGGGCACATATGAGAATCAACCAATGAATGCATAAAAGTGGAACAACAAATCTATCTTTTTCTCTTAATCCCCCTTCCACTCCTCTCTGAAATCAATAAAAATAAATAAAATAATCAGACAAATACACTGAGTGCTTACCTCTGTTTCCTTTTCTTCAATAATATTTACAAGTCCTAAGAAAATATTCTGTAGTTTGATCAAAAATGGTTCTGGATAAATTGCCCAATCTTCCCATGCTCTGAAGCATGTCATTACCCGTTGCTAAATAAACAGGAAAAGACAATGAATTATTTAGGACAATATGCCTCAAACTTCATCACATGAGAATGAACAGCACAATGTGCCAAATTTTTCTTTTAACATTTTTAAATTTTAAAGAAAATAACTATCATTGCCATGTTTTTAAACAAATCGATGCCACTTTTTAATTAAACAAACTCAAAATAAATACAATGAAAAAGAAACAGTTACTATTTGCTCCTGATCACCTAAGTCTAACATCCCATATACACTAGTGGTACATGCAAGGCCACACTTTGGGACACACTACCTTAGAAACTTATGAAAGCTGGATATCAAAATAGGCAAGTTTTGACCCAAATTCCTTTGAAATTCCTTCATTGGAAGTACTTCCTAATTCTGGCTAACACTTTTTTCTGTCCCATCCGTAAGCCTCTCTATACAAACTCCACTTATGGTCAACATTTAAGGTCAAAACAATTTTAAGTGGAGTTGTTTGTTTGAATCCCCTAAATGGTGGGGTCACTGGGCATCTTCACAAGCTAAAAAATTTCCTTAGAAAAATCTTTTTCCCAGGAAAGTATATCTATTTACTCAATGATAAGGTTTTTTGTTTGGTTTTTCTTAACATTGGTTTGCAGCTTAAGGTCATAAAAAACAACAATGCATACATACTTTGTAAACATGAATAATTAAAATGTATGTTCCTAATACAGTCAAATTATACAAGTCATGGACTGCTTAACAACAGGGACACATTCTGAGGAATGCGTCAGTAGGCAATTTCATCACAGTGCAAACATCACACAGTGTACACACACACACCTAGATGGTACAGTTACTGCACGTCTAGGCTCTATGAGACAGCCTACTGTTCCTGGGCAACAAGCCTGTCACATGCGTGTACAGCATGTCACTGCACAAAACATGAGGTTAAATCAAGCACAAGAGAAAATGATATTCAACAGATTTATGAGGTTGTTGGTAGATAATACAACGTACAATTTTATAGCAAACATCTTTTTTATAAAGAGTACACTGTAAAATGACAAAAATATAGTAAATACATAAACCAATAACACAGTTGTTTCTTACCATTATCAACTATTATGGACTATATATAATTGTATGTATGAACCATACTTTTATATGACTGACAGCAAATTAGCTTGGTTTACACCAGCATCATTACAAACATGTGAAAGTGAACTACACTATGATGTTATGATGACAACAACATTGTCACTAGGCTAGGAATTTTTCAGCTCCATTATAGTATTATGGAACCACCTCCACTGTTACGTAGTTCATTACTGTATGCCAGTATAAAACAAGTGATCTTCTGAATGTGTTTCATAAAAAGATAAGACTAACATTCTATTTAAATAAAATACTTAAAACTAAAACACACACTCAACAAAATAACACTAGATAATATTATTTTACAATTTCAGGTATTTTTTGATAATGAAGGTAATGTTACATAAATTTTAGAATAATTTTGAAAACATCTAAGTTATATTTTATGCTTGTTATATGTACTTCACTAGCCCTCCAATGTGCTTCCTAGCCCCGATCTCATATATACAAAACTAAGGGAAAAATAATAAAATGGTAAACATACCTTAAAGTTTTCAGACTGTAAATGGCCTTGAATTGTACGATAGGTAGCATTGAGGTCTGAAAATATCTGACATAACTTTGTCTCAAAACTGAAATTAAAATAATATATTCTTTACAATAGAATTTGTTTAAAAATCTCTATCTACTTCAGCATGCTAGTTATACCCCTCCCGGACTTAAAAAACAAAACAAAACAAAAAACCAACTTACAAATAAATTAAGTAATCTTTTTTAAAAAAATCAAAAACTAAACAATTCTAAAACTGTAACTGAACTGCTTTAGCTCCTGTAGCTCTGAAGTTTTCTCCTGCAAAATCCACAAGAGTCTTGAGTAGTAGTTTTCCTGCATTAACACAAAACTTTATATCTAGGACACTTTTAGCCATTTAGTCTGATCTCTTTCTGTTTTATAAAGAAGGAAACAAAAAAGTTAAGTGACTTTCCCAAGGCAAAAAACTAACAGCAAAGCTAAGATTAGAATCCACACCTCCAAACTTCCTTTCAGAGTCAATTACTAGAGAAAAACTTCCTTAATTCATAAAATAAACACCAAAAGGAACTCTGGGGAACTACAGAAAAGTTATATATTAATTACAGTAGAGTAACATAATTTCCTATTGCCTAGGGAAACATTAGCAATGAACTACAACAATGCAATGACGATCAGAAGAAAATAAATATTCTATAGTTAATGCTTTGTCTTTTTTCTCTTCCTTTGTTTACTTTTGTTTCAGCTTATTTATCATACAGGTGGCTACATATTTAATAAAAACAGTTACTGCTAATTTAGTTGAAAGTGGTTTAGTACAATGAATGCAATTCGATTTTTTAGAAAATCCTATGACTACAAAGAAATTCAAATTATTTCTTATTATTGGAGTGTTAACTAAACAATCCTCTCTTCTGAACTCCTCACCCTTCAGTAATTTCAGGAATATCACCTTACGATATTATACTTACAATTTTCTATAATATGAAGCATTGGCGACTTTTGCTGAAGAGTTGTACAAAACATCAGAAACCAAATATAATCTGGCAATCTAGAATACCAAAAGATAACATAAAACCAATTAAAAATAAAACCCATGAACAAACAATGTATCTAGAAAAAAATTTTCATATTGAATTTTTTGGAATTGGTGTCATAAGGCTAATATTTATATATAACTTAATAATCAAGATTAATTAGAATAGTTGTAAGAAATTCAAAATCATCACAATCATGATTTTTGCAAGGACAAAATTTGTAACTCATTTACACTTCAACCTGCTGATAACTTGCGTGTCAATTACTACAACAACACTGCATAGAAAAGATTTCTCAAGTCAAGTTCTTCATGCAAAATGAAAATTAATCTCAATCCAGGAAGTCAACTATTACCTCCCTTTTACTTTATTAAATGTTCCATAAAGAAAAATCATTCCCATACCTTTTTGGGAAGGGGTGTCTTTAAGATAGACAATGACTCAGTAATGCAATCCACTATTTCTTCAGCAGCTTCGGCATTATTTAGACAAAACACCATTGCATCTCCAATATCATTCTTCCTTGGAGTTAACCCCCGCAGGATTTCTTCTAATTTGTCCCTCTGTCTAAATACAAATTTTGTAAACTTCTAAATACTTTTAAGTATAAATTTCAAATGCCATTATAACCCAAACAGTAAAATAATTCTGATGATTAAATTGTGTTAAATCTGATTTGTAATAAGTCCCCCAAATATGTTATATTTTTTGAAGAACTTAAATGAGGAAGAGTAATTTTCCTGGATCTTGGCCTTCTTTCTTTTTCTCGTCCTGAGCAGCTGTGACCGCCTGGTACTTCCAGCCAATCTCATGAGCTAGGGTCCTAGGAAGGCAAATGTCCGTGTACATTTCAGACCATGCACTACCTTGAGGGCAGCAGGAACCACCATTCACTTTTTCATGTCACAGGGTGGGGGTATCCTATCAAACGCCTTGAGGCAGCCAGCCTGGCCTCACTTGGTCTTGTGGGGTAGCACGTCTTACTGTCTGCCAAAAGATGCCGCTAGCGGCTGGGAAGTGGAAGGATGGCGGGACAGGTTGCTGTTCAGCCGCTTGCAGAGGACAGACAGGTACTTCAACTTGTTTCTATAGAAACTACCAGAAATGCTGATGCCCTCACAACACACAACCACCACATTCTGGCCCTGCAGTACCTGCATGGCTACAATGGCCACCAGGCACACAAGAGATGGCTTCGGCCATCAAGCACCAGGACCTGACTCTCTGCCATCTTCAGAAGTCACTTGGGACAAGATGTTTTTGCTTCTTAAGCTAGGTTAACTGCACTATACCAGAACTAACTGAGCACTAATAATAACTTGTGTGTCCACGGTGGCCACACACTGCAAACTCTATGGAGAGGCTTTAAATTGTCAACCATCTAATCTCACTAAGCCACACAACAAGTTTTCCTCTTTAGGTTGCATTCAAAGAGGCAAGAATTCTAAGACTCTTGAGATAATTTCTGTAAGAATCTGAAGTATTCCACTGCCAGAGAATCACTGCTTAAAATTTCACTAATTTTACCAGCAGGAAGACGTCAAGGTCCATAGAGCACACATTTATACTTGCTAAGAGGTTTAAAATTACGAAGCATACGATGAGATGCTACAACTTTAAACACATGTACAAAATTTTACTTTAGGTTAACATCTTAGTAAGACCATTAATTAAAGCAACTATTAAAGCGACTTTTCCGAATATGTAACAGAAAGGAAAACATCTTACTCTTCCTTAAGTGCTCCCTTTTTACTAGGCTCCTCTACAAAAGCTTCTGTTTCTTGCTCTTCTGACATCCCATGCAAATATGGATTTAACGGTGGTGGCCTCCAAAAGGATCCGTTTTTGAACATACGAAAATCTTCCGTCCGCCACTTAGTTGGAGAATCTCCCTAATAAATACTCAGAATGTTATCACAAAGCTTCAGTATCTCCAGTCAAAATTAACAAAGTAATTCATTTTACTTGCCTGCAGAATAGAGTAAAGCTTCCACCTATAGTAAACATGGGCTGGTGTCTGGTTTTCAAATAAGAACCTAAAATAAAACAAATTTAACATCATATTCTTTAACAAATAACTGTATCCAAGTAAATATAAACAAATGAGAAATATTATTTGCCTATTTAGTTCTAAGTAAAACCAAAAGCAAAGGCTGATAAAGAGAAATCCTTACTCACATCATGTGCCATCTACGCCCCTCCCCACTCCAGGGGCTCAGACCGCCTTCATGACTAAAAAAGGTATGTATTTATCTTGCTGAGTTTTACAATTTTTTGAAATCTCTTCTTACAATGAAGAGATTTTCCCAAGATATAATTTCAAAGAGTAGTTTTTAAGCTACTTCGGAAAGAGTATTAAATGAATGTCTTAGCATATCTATTCAGAAGATAATTTCCTGTAAACCTTATTTGTTCTACTGTATCTCACTTATGAAAGACTCACTGAAAAGCATAATGAAATGTATTTTCCTCCTACAGAATGCTAAAAACAATGCTATTTAATTAACTAAATCAAAATCAGATGGAAAACTGACCAGATCATTCTAGTCCAATTACAAAAACTGCCTTCTCGTCCCACTGCAAAATAACCTGAAACTTTTAGAGCTTTACTCTTAGAAATGTTTTTAGGTCCAAAAATGAAGCAAAAAGTATTTTTAAAATTCATACCTCATGTAAATGAAATGTGGCACATACATGCAATGGAATATATTTCAGACTTAAAAAGTAATGAAATTTTGACAAATGCTACAACATGAATGACCCCTGAAGACATTATGCTAAGTGAAATAAATCAGCCACTAAAGTACATATACTATATAATTCCACTCATATGAGGTACCTAGAATAATCAAATTCAAAGAGACAGAGTAGAATGGTGACTGCCAAGAGCTAGGGGACCAAGAGAATGGGGAGTACAAAGTTTCAGTTATATAAGATGAGAAAAGTTCTGGAGATAGATAGTGGTGACAGTTACACAACAATGTGGACATACGTAATGCCAATGAACTGTACCATAAAAATGGTAAATTTTATGTGGTTATTTTATCACATTCAAAAAAATACACACCTGAACATGGGATTGTTGATTTCTCTGTTCATAATCATAGCTTCAAACATTGGCCCTTCACGTACAACAAACTCTATCATTCGATGTATCAGGGCGAGCAAATTCCTACAACAACAACACAGTTAAAGAAAATGGATTCAGACCTACCACTATATTAAACTACACTTGACCTAAGTTACTATATAGTGCAGAAAAAAATTATTCTGCTGACTAATAGAGAATTTTATACCAAAAAGTAACCTGGAGCATATGTTAATGCCTTGTGCATTAAGAGGGAGTGGGACTGTGGGGACGGGGGGGTGGGAGGGGGAGGAAAGGTGAAGGGAGGGTGGAAAATCACAACACAGCTTCATAGTCATAAAGAATTAATTTTCTAAATGCCACTTAATTTCATTTTCCAACTGCAAAACATTAAATTATGAATCACAACTAATTAGAAAGCTGCAAATATATAATATCAGTAACTTAGAGCTTACATTATCATAGCCATCTAAAAACTTATACACTATCTCAGTTTTAAAAGAAAATATTACTAAGTCAAGCACCTGTGTGGTGGTATTGAAATGTTATACACATGACTATCATTTGTAAAAATGCAAAACTGTTTAACAAATATAAGGCCTGACCTAATAAAAAATCCATCCAACTCCTGTGATTTTCTGGTACACATATAGCAGATGGAGTTTTCATTAAATCTGACCTTTAATGAGGCAACATCCCTTTGGACCACACTTCAAACTAGGTCACACAATTCATGACATGTATAATTCTGCCTGTGTATTATGAATCAATGAAGCAATTATATTGCCACAGCCTTAAATAAATGGAATCCTCTTTCCAAAATATTCCAAAATAAGGGACATGGTGGGATGCTCTTCACATTTTTCATAACAATAACTTTTCTGTATTTGAGCCAAAAATAAACATGTAACTTTTAATACATTCATTTTATGGGTTAGGCTCATAGAAAGTCTTTATTTTTAAAATCTGAAGCTGGGTCCTAAAGCCATATGATACATTATTAGACTCCAAACAGAATTTTAGATACTGATTATGATGCCAAGCAAAATGGCAACTTATTGTAAGCTGTATTTTATTTTTCATTAGATCAGTCCCCCAGCATAGAGTTGGCAAATAATAATTGGGAAAAGCAAAAGGATATTGGCTCTTATACAAGGCACACATTAAATTACACCTTTAGCATTCTCAGCTCAAATCAAGAAATTAAATTTATGTAACTGCTAGAATATAAATAAATATATAGTTATAGAGTAAGACAGATTTTTTTGGCTCTAGAATGCCTGCTTCAGAGTACATAAACAGTAAAATAGTTTATCTCATGGTGATTATAATTGTTTTCTCACAGTTTTCAAACAAACCTACTTAAGTGGACACTAAAATCTCTACATAGTGGAAAAAAATGGATTTTTTGACTACCTAAAGGGTCTTAAAGAGGTCAAAAAAAATTCTATGAAGTTTTAAATCTTTACAAAGGGGGAACTACATATTTAAAAACTATTGATTCAACTTCAAATTGTTAAAACAAAAAGCTAGAAAACATTACTTAATTTTAAATCTAAAATTTATTTTTCTTTTATAGGAGAATTAACTGCTCTGCAAATTTGCAGTTCCTGATATCTAAATGAGAATGAATGTATTCTCAGATCCATAGTTAATGATATTATTTTGAAGGAAGGGACACAGTGTGAAGCTATGATTCAGCTGCAAAACTCCCACTGGTATGTGTCAAAATAAAGTGAAGGGAAATTTTATGTATCATAATATATAAAATCAACTTCTAGGTGGATGAATGCTATACATTCAGAAACTTGTATGAATTCGGTCAAAAGCAATTTGATTTAGGTATTAAAGATAGATGAAAAGACAGTTTAGCAAGTTTAAAGGGATTCATTCTATTGGTGAATCAAGACTTTTTTAGCAAAATGTACTCAAAATTTGTTTAGAAAGAAGCTGAGCCACATGTAATGATACTACTTGATATATGCTTTTTGAATGCTACGAAATATTTTCCTGCGAATGATTTATCAGTAGAAGAAAAAAACCACTAACTACAGTTTTAAACAGGCTTGTAACTGATAAAAGTCTATTTTTAGAAAACTTAAAGTTTAAAAGAAGTTTTAAAATGTTACACATGATTATTTAAAATCAGAATCTGACAATTAGTTGTTGCTAACTTGAATTCAACATTATTATGTTATCACACTCTTTTTCCTTAAGGATTGTGTGTTTCTTATTTTAAAAAGGGTGACTTTTCTATCAGAATGAAACAGTGTAGTACAAAAAGGTGACATTTTAAGTGTACTATTTTATTTTAAAATGGTAATTATCTTATTCTGGGCAACAACAACAAAAAAAATGTTTCTCAGTTATAATAAAACCACATTTATTGGAGTCGATCGTACCAATGTCTGGTCAAAAACTGTATACTTTCCCAATCCATCCCATGCTGTTTTCCTGGTCCCCCGCTGCCGCAGACAGTTCAGCTGGTGTTGCTCACCAAGGCCAATGTCAAAGAGAATTTGGTATTCTTTTGTGTTCACTTATTATTCAACCAGTGTTGTGTTCCTGTGTTTGGGAAAAGGCTTAGCTTGACTGAGCAAGAGCATACCTACAGCATGAATTCTTCTGCTTCAACATCATGTTGAAAAAAAAAGAAGGAAAATAAAAGAATTCCAAACACCTTTGTTCTCATTTTTTAAAGTTTCTAGTATGTTCAGCGTTCATGAAAATAAGAATCCCTTAATCAATCAGAAAAAAGCAAAGTTATGCCTTCAGTAAGGAAACTAGGCTAAGGTTGCATATTAAACATAGACAGTTCAGAAACAAAGAAAAAAATAACAGATTGGGTCAAACTATAACATTATCTAAAATTTCAGATACATTTAAAACCCTTATTTCCCCATCACAATAATCTAATATGATTAGACTAACACCACCAGATTAAATCCATTAAACACATTCTAACTACTAAAGCTATAAAATTCCCTACAATGGTGACAATAAAAACAAAACAGATAATGATATAAAATTGCACAGTATACTAAAGTTAGCTAAATTTCAAATATCCCCCAAGAAAGTACTGGGAAGGAACCATTGCTCAGTCAAGATATCACCTTTTCCTCAACACCATTTTTTTTTTTAAATTCAGAAGGGGATATTGTCTATATTTAGATCAGTAATAATAAAGAAAAACATGTACCTTTCTGTTGGGATAACCACTTTGACTATGGCTTGCGACAGAGTCTGTATATGAAGTCACATCAGATAATAAACATAGAATATGTGAGTATTGTTAACAAGTAACAAGCAAAAATATACATATGCATTGAAAATACTACACATCTAATCACAAGTTTTGCAGGCAATCACTGCTTTTGAAGTAATTATACACTAAGCAATTACATAAAAGCAAAATGTATGTGTCCAGTGAACAATAAATGTTCACCAAATGCAAAGAATCAGAACATTCCTGCCAGAATGCACATCAATGCACTGAAATAGGTACTACACTGAGAATTATCAGATAAAGATTTTAATTTGTGAAATAATTAACTGTTTGCTTCTGACCATAATACAGTTTGCTACTTTGTTCCCAAGCCTTTAAAACCAGCCCTGACATTTTGTGTAATTAATTCATTAATTCATAATGCAACCAACAAATTATTGAAACTTGAAATTAAGTTGGTTTTACGTTTAATAAAAAGAAAATACTCACCCTTTGCTTTTACTAGAGTAGTTAATGTTTTTTAAAACCACATATGCTTTCAAATATTCTAATACCTCAGATCTTGAGAACTAAGCTAGCTGTCATCCAAACAGTTTAACTATTTAGAAGGTCTTTCTAACTGAAAAGTCATTTAACTAAATATAAAATTATCACTTTCTCAGAACAAAGTAAATTGAGATACTGTGATACAACAGTGGATAAATGGGGGAGGGAGGGGAACTTAATAAGTAGTCAAAAAGGAATGGTAGCCACAATTAATAAGACCTAGTACTTCAAACAGGGTTTCCATAGGCTAAGGCAGGGAACACATATACTTAAGAGTTGTCAAACAGAATTACACATTTTCTATAAAATTGTTGAAAAGAAATACTACCACAGATTTAGTATTTACAAATATATGCAGCCCTATGTACATTTTTAAAATTACCTTCTCAAAATCCTCCTTGTTTTTAGGTGGCGGTAACATGGGAGCATTGGGGTTTTTTAACCGCTCTCTAGGCTGCGCATTAAAAGGCAGTCCTGATGGAGGTGGGGGAAGCGTATGTTCCATCATAGAAGGCGGAATGTATATTGGATGTGGAGGAATAGGCACAGCTTTACCCCAACCTAACTTCATTTCAAAAGACATAATCATCTTTCCTACAAGAAAGAAAAGAAAAGTTACCTTGGTAATAACTCACAAAAGAAATTAAAGATTTCTGGAATTTCAATTAATTTTTAACCTTTCCATTTCTGGTCCATTTTTTTTTCCTTCATGGTTTTTATAAATCCTTTCCAAAGAAAAAAAAAGTGCCTGAATTCTATAAACAAATAATAACTTTCTCACCATTTAAATTTTTTAAAGCTCTTTCAGCATCTCTTCTATTCATAAAGGCCACAAAGCCACAATTTCTCTCTCTTGCTCTTTCTTCATCAGTTCTAGGCCACATAATTTTCACACTGGCTAGTGGTCCAAATCTTCCAAATTCTTGGCACAGCATTTCTTCATTCATCTATTAAAAGTCGTAAGAGTTTTTTGTATGCAAAAAGAGAGAAACAATTCTATGCAACAAAAAGCAAAGTAGTTTTTGCAAAATGGAAAGAGACACATTAATGCTATATTTTTCCATTCAAGTACTAGGCCCTCTACACAAATAAAATCCTGCCCTCATGGGGCATTCACAAATCTTGTCATACCAAAAACACACTACTTTACGTAAACTAGTAGCCAGGATGAATGGGGCTGGGCAGATGGAGAAATCAAAAGCACACCTTTACTTCCCCTCTTTCTCCTTTGGAGATCCTGCATCTAAAATAAGTCTGCTTAGGCATTTAGCAATGTTTTTTCAGGCAACAGTAATGACCACATTTAAGTTAAGAAGGAAATATTTGTTGGCAGTAAAAGAAAAAACAGGATCTAATCACCATTTCTTTTTCCAGCACCCAGCTACCAGTGCAATCAAGAAAAGAGAAAACACTAAATATGCAATAAGGCCAAAAATACATATACTTTTTAAAAAGAGTATACGATGAGGCCTGGCCAGGTAGTTCAGCTGGTTAGAGCATCCTCCAGATACACCAAGGTTACAGGTTTGATCTGTGGTCATGGCACATATAAGAAGCAACTATCAATTCATAAACAAATGGAAAAATAAATCAATGTTTCTCTCTCTCTCCCGCCTCTCTAAAATCAATAAAAATAAAAGCTTTTTAAAATAAAAAAATTATTAAAAAGATTGAAAGAGTACACTATGTATAACAACCACTACATTCCCCATAACACAATTAACACTGATGTGGGGAAAAGAATTTTAAAAATATAAAACACAAAAAGTACAAACACTAGTTTGTTATTACGGGGTGGGAAGAGGAGGAAGGTAAGGAAATCCATAAGGAAGCGAGCTATGCATCAGCGGGAGGTAGTCTCAAAAAATACTGTTCATCATCGGCCATATCCTCATGTAATAATAAAATCAGTACTTAGTAAAACTGTTCAAATTCAGAGTACATATAGTACAGTTACAGAAAAAGGTGACAAGCCCTTAAGAAGTATCGCAAGACAATGTGGCCCAAACCAGCAAAAAAAACTTTATACAGAATCTCTAGTTCCATCAAATTTTCTTACTTCAGATTCTTGACTTTAATGATTTTACTGACTGACAAAGCAGTTTTCTTCAAACAGTATAAGAGCATATAAGCCAACGTTCATTTTACTTTCCTATTATTACCTGTGGGTTAATGTTTCCAAGGTATAAATTAGTAGTGCTTGGATCTCCCACATCATGTGACCCAGGTGCATAATCATCAAGAACTAAAGCAAAGAGAAAAAACGTTATAACCTGAAAAATACAAAGTCTAGATAATTTCTATTAATTAAAAAAGCAAAAAACTGTATTACCACCAGATGATCTATTTCTTCTTGAAGGCGCATCCACTTTAAAAGAAAGAAAACAATTCTTAGTTTTTAGAAGAGTTAATTATAAACATAAACATTAAAACAAATGCCACTTACTGGAACGCCGCTGACCATCAGAATCTGACTGAGGTGGCTCAAACCGACTTAACCTGCCTTTTGTTTTATGTCTCTCATCACGCTCTTCTTGAATTCTGTTGAAAATATTTATGATCACTAATAATGAGCCAAAATTTATTTGTTCACATTTAATAAAAATAGAACTTATCCCAGTACCATCTTCAAATAAGATTAGAGTCCCCCAGGTATAACAGAATTATGAGAAAATTTTTTCTGAAATATCATACAATCAATGAATAAAAGTCCACTTTTAAGGTGAGGAAGAAATTCAATATTAAAAACAAGAATTTGTTTTTTCTTAGCTAAATTCGACCATTCCTCACCCCTATACTTCAGTAACTATATTGTTTCCACTGCAAACAGGACTCCGGCCATTAATCAATTCGATTGCCCCCACATAATATCAGCAAACTAGATGCTGGATGAAATGTTAATATACTGTCAAATATACCCCACAAAAACCTCTATAATATCTAAAAAAACCAAAAAACCAAAAAACCCTCATGGTAAGCCAGTTAGTAGTAACTAACTGGTATGCTCCATTCTTCATACCTGCCATCTGCAAGTATCAGCTCAGTATACCTCTGATAGCCATTCTCAGCACTAGAAAACTTACTGTTTCAATTCTTCTTTGAAGAGTTCCAAATTGCTTTTTTTCTTTTCTTTCTCCCCTTTCTTCAGTGGCTATGAAGGATATGACAAGTTATACTTCAAACAAAAGGGTAAACAAAACTAATGGTTCAATAATCATTTTAAACGCTTTTTATTTTAGTGCCAATTATGTTCTAATTATTTAAATTAGAAAGAATGTTTCTGTTATCAGTTTCCCTTCCTGATCTCTCAAACTAAGATTTTAACAATTTTAAAAACAATTAAAATAACCAGCAGTCTTAAAGGAGCCACTAACATTATCCCCCAAAAGCCTTCGATACTTAAGCCTGAATATTATTGTTGGAGGGTACAGGGGGAAAAATTAATGAAGTTATAAAATAACTGAACCACCATGTAAAGTAACTGCCATGCACTACCAAAAATATACACTCTTCAAAACAACATCCTTGGAAGAACAATTACTGAAACAACCAGTAACATCTTTGGAATTTCTTTTACAAAATTACTTTCAAAACTATTTTGGCATAACCTTTTAAACGTGTCAAAATAACTCAAAGGAGGAAGAGAGTCTTTTTAACAAATGGTACTAGGACAACTGAATACCCACATGAAAAAAAGAATGAAGCTGGAACTTTACTTCACACCATACAGGGTGGACAAAAGTAGATTTACAGTTGTAATACAAATAAATAATACAATAATTAATAAATAATAATACAACATGTATAAACTGTTTCACGTACTCACAACTATAAACCTACTTTTGCCCGCTCCTGCATAAAAAAAAAAAATTTCACTCAAATGGTTCAGAGATTTAAATGTATAAGTTAAAAACTGTAAAATCCTTTAGAAAAGCACAAGAGTTAATCTTCATGACCTTGAATTAGGCAACAATTTCTAAGACATGACACCAAAAGCACAAGTGATGAGAAAAATATTGATAAACTGAACTTCATCAAAATTAAACTTTAGTGGTTCAAAGGACAACGAAAAGAAGAGCAAAGATAACCCACAGAATGGGAAAAAAACACCTGCAAATCATAGAGCTGATAAGAAACTTGACTCCAGGAGGCATAAAATATTCTTACGACCCAACAAAAAAATAAATGAGCAAATCAAATAATGGGCCAATAATCTGAAAAGACATTTATTTGCACAGAAGACTACGAATGGATGATAAATACATCAGAAATGTTCAACATCATTAGGGAAGTATAAATCAAGACCACAAATAGGTACAACTTCATACCTATTATGATGATGATAAATTTTAAAAACAGACAATTTTAACAGGTATTAATGACTTATGGAAAAACTAGAACCTTCATACATTGCTGATAGGACTGTATCATGGTACAGCTACTTCAGAAAATAGTTTGGCAGTTTCTAAAAAAGTTAAATAGTTACCATATGACCCAGCAACTCCACTCCTAGGTATATATAAAGGAATTAAAAACGTATGTCCACACAAAAGCCTATATGCAAATGTTTATAGCAGTATTATTCTAGTATAATAACCAAAAAGTGGAAACAACCCAAATGTCCATCAAGTGATAGATAAGCAATATGTGGTATATCCATAACATGAAATGTTATCCAAACATAAAAAGGAATGAAGTACTGATATATACCACAACACAGATGAACCCTGAAACATTATGCTAAGAAGCCAGACACACAAGGCCACATGCTATATGACTCCATTTGCATGAAATACCCAGAATCGACAAACCCAAAGAGAAAGAAAGTATATGAGTGGTTGCCAGGGATTGGTGATAACTAAAAAGAGGCATTAGGTTGCTTTCTGAAATAAAAAATGCTCTGAAACTAGAGATCTGTGGTTGCTGAACAACTATAAAGATACTAGAAAAAGAAAAAAAATCACTTAATTGTACACTTTATAAGGATAAATTTTAGGTATGTGAATTATAGCTCAATAAAGCTGTTATTATTTTTAAAAACTGCTTCAGAGCTCTTTTAAAAGTCGTAAGAAAAATCAGTCTCATTTTTCAATGTCATCATATTTCTTCCCCAAACCTGATTCTAAATGACTCCTATCTACCTTCCCACATAAAAACCTCACCCTCAAAAAATAAAAACTTTACTAACATTGAGAATACTTAAAGTGTTGGATAACAATCCTAAATGAATTTCAAAACTGTTCTAGGTATAACTGACACTGTTGAAGTACATTTAGTCTTCCAAACTAACAAACACTACACGTACTGAAGTACTTTAAATCCCTCAATTCAGAATTGTTTAAAAACACAACCTTCTTATTTTACATTTACACCTAAAATATAGTCATAGCAATATGTTATGAGTATAGTGATAGCAAATGCCCACTGCTCAGAGCACAAACTATTATCTATTCACCTGCCCTACTCTCATTTATGCTCTCTCATCTAGGAAGATTTAGCATCAAAATCAACACCTATTCCCAAAATAATTTAAAAGAAACCAAAGTCCTGCTTACAGTGGAATTACTAAAGTACCATTGGCAGCATCATCTCAACATTTGTGGTCACTTAGTATGACTTACAGGTTTTTTGGTTTCTATCACAAGAAGAGATGGTGGTCTTTCATTGGATGACTGATTTGGAGGGTTTTTCTGATCTGCAAATCTTGAAGATGGCTTATAGATTTTGCCTCTTTTTTCATCTGTTTCATGTTCTTCTGAAATTTAAAATACTAAGTTTCAGTACTAATTTCACATTATTTGGATTTTATTTACTTGTTATTTTTATTTAAAAATAAAAATTAATGTCTTTAGTACTAACATAATCACTATTGACCAAATAAGAAGTTAAATTCAAATATTACTACGCTACTCTCAAAAACATCTTAATTTAATCACTTTATAGTAAAAGTATGAAATATATTAAAATTTTTAGGGAGCATTTTCCTATCTTAAAACTTGGCAGGTAGCCCTGACTGGTGTGACTCAGTGGTTTGGTCATTGTCCTATGAACCGAAAGGTTGCTGATGCAATTCCTGGTTAGGGGTACATGCCTGGGTTGTGGGCCAAGGCCCCAGGTGGGGGCAAGCCAGAGGCAACTGATTGATGTTTCTCTCCCTCCCTTCCCCTTTCTCTAAGAATAAATAAAATCTTTTAGAAAAATAAAAACCTGGAAGGTAGTAAATATTTTAAAAACTTAACCTGGCTCCAATTTCTCATTAATCCATATTTGGTCACTTAGTTTGCTAATTAGTATCACCACTAGAGGGTGCTGATTGAAAGGAAACATTAAATTCAAAAGCAATCGAACTTCTTTCATAATTATCTGCAGCCATTTATCCACAGCTTTTAGGTTTACTCAAGGGCTCTAATATTCACACTTACCTTTGGCTGCATTAACAACACCTCCACGCACAAATGTCTTCACCTTATTACCATCACTTCCTTCAAAAGCAGCAAGAAATTCCTCATAAATCTCAGCAGCAGCCTTTTCATCCTCCTAAATTCACATGAATATATGAATACCACAATATAAAAATTATTATCGCACATAGGGTTAAACTCATAAAGGAATAATATAAATGAAACCTCTCCCTTCACTGGGGAAAGCAGGTTAAGAACTCTTAATAGGAAATAGCTAATCCTTAATAGATATTAGATATTAACTGACATTGAAACTAAGAGAGGCTTTGCTCTTCTACTGGCAATTGGTGGAACCAGGAAAGAACCCACTAAGTAAATCTGTTTAGAGACAAATTCAATGGTTAAACTGGATGACAGCTGACTATACAAAATATATTATTCTATTAATGTTTATATTGTTTCCAAGGCACAATGATTTAATTCTGTGAATACAAAGATTTCCTTCACAAACCACTGAAGACATAAATATTAGAAATTGAAGCAGATTTATCTCCAGACAGTTGGCATTAAAAAAAAGCTAAGAACCTTGACAATTTCCAGTATAACTATGCTAAATGTCCTAAAAATATATGACTAGAAAGGCCAATGAAACAATAAAAAATAAAGAAACAAATCCAACAGCACATGAGAATTTAGCATTCAATACATGTGGCATCTCAAATCAGTGAATAAATGGACTTTTCAATGAATGATGGTGGAGAGTACCTTGATAGCTATCTGAAAAAAGATAAAAATGAACCAATTATCCACATTATACATAAGCAGAAGTGCAAATGAGTCAAATTTAATTTTTTAAAAAACAAAACCATCCCTGGTTGGGTGGCTCAGCTGGTTGGAGTATGGTCTTGTACACCAAAAGGTTGTGGGTTCAATCCCTGGTCAGGACACATGCCTAGATTGTGGGTTCCATCCTCAGGTGAGGAGTAAAAATATATAAAAATAAATAATCAAAACCATATAAGTATTAGAAAAAATGTGGAAATTCCTTTATAAGCTGAGAGTGAAGAAAACTTGACTGAAAAATCAGAAACCCTAAGGAAGGGCGGATAAACCTGATTACATAATAATACTTTCCACATGAAAAAAAACATCAGAAACAAAATAAAAAGACAATCGATGAACTAGGATAAAACACTGCACCTTGTATCATACACAAATTGTTAACATACCTAATACACAAAAAGTTTCTAAAAATATTGATAACCTACTAACTTATAAAAAGATTAGTTTAGTTATGAGCAGACGGTTCACAGAAACCAACACAAGAAAAGCTGTCCTACTTTATTTATAAGAAAAATAGAAATTTAAAACTATACTATTTTCACCAGGTAGACTGACAAAACTTCTTTGGTGACATTCTCTGTTGACAAGCTCTGAGAAACCGCCTCTCGGAAATTGCTGACAGGATTGCAAAATGGCCCTGCCCTTACAGACAATTTGACAATATCTGGCAGAGCTACATTTATGTATTTACCATCAACTCAGTAATCTCACTTACAGGAATATATCCCAATGATACACTAGCAAAAAAAATCATATGCAAAATACTACCCGTAACAGGGCTATCTGACATGTCAAAAGACCAAAACACAAATGCCCCCAATAGAATTTTAGTTCAATGAACTATCGCATAGCTACACAGCTAGTTAAAAAAATATTTCGATATACTTGTAGTAGTCTCTGAGATACAACGTTAAGTGAAAAAAGCAAGATGGAGAAAAGCTACTATATATAGCATGCTGTCATCTATGAAAGGAGTGGGTATAATCTACATGCACACACTTGGTTATTAAAAAAAGCAATCAGAAAATAATCAAAAATGTTACATAGTAGGGAGAAAGTGGTGGAGGACACAAGGATAGAAGCTGGGCTCCTCTGATTATACCTGATGTTATAGCCTTGACTTGCAGGCGGCAGCTGAAAATACCCTGGAAGTCAATTCTCTGAATAGATCCCTACTACCCATCCACTTACTGCCCCCCTTTAGATACATTTATTTCCAAGGATAACTCAAAATATGTTTTAAACATTACCTTTTTCTTCAATTCTTCTTGCTCCTTCTTACTTAGAGTTCGCTTAGCTGTACTCATTTTTCCAATACTGAATGCTTTAAGTTTGTTTTCTAGAAGAGGCTATGAAAAGAAATCAAAAGTATATCTTTACATACACATTCTTAATGCTATCTATAGCTCAACTGATACACCTCAACTGATAAACCAAATCTTCAGAACAGACGGCTTTAAAAAAAAAATTCAATGTAAAGAAGAAAAGCTGAGGTACTCTAAGCATCAGGTGCCTGCCTACCTTGAGCTTAATTCTGAAGTATTCATTAAAGAATATTTTCATTTGCTAGTGGAAGGTCAATACCATACAAAAGCCATTTTTTAAAAAAAAGGTAAAAAGGCTTCGAGCTCATTCAACTTGCTTGTTGGCAACAAGAATAAAAGTACTTGAGGAGGGAAAGCACAGATGTTTCTGAGCAAAAGAAGCAGAATAAAAAACGGGTATTTCGATTAGAGAGAAGAAGGGATACATTTCCATGGTTCAGTAGCAGAAATCAAAATACCATCTATAACCACCAGTTCAGGTACTTCTTGTATAGTTCAGTAAATCACTTCAATCTTTTTTATTTTCCTTTTTGCTTTCAATGCTTTCCCATTTTGTCTCCCCTGATATTTTCAGTACCCGCCTGGCACCACAGTTACTGCAATATTATTGAGTGTATTTCCTATGCTGTATACTACATCCTCATGATGATTCTCTAACTATCAATTTGTACTTCTTAATCTCTTCAGCTTTTTCACCCAGTTCCCAACAGTCTGTTCTCTGTACCTAAGAGTCTATTTCAATTTTGCTTGTTCATTAACTTTGTTATTTAGATTCCACATGTAAGTGAAATCATAGGATATTTGTCTTTCTCTGACTGACTTATTCCACTGAGCATAATACCCTCTAGGTTCATCCATGCTGTCACAAATAATAAGATTTCATTCTTTTTTATGGCCGAGTAATATTCCATTGTATATATGTACAGTTCTTTTATCCACTCATTCTTCAGCAACAATACTGATATTTATGAACATCATAATCTCACTTTCTTTTCTGAGGAAACAGTATTTTAATGAAATCTTCATTTATGTAACTAGAAGCCATTTCCTTCTGAAATATGGTTTGAATAAATTGTAGGCCTTTGGTTGTTCAGTTAGTCATCTGAATGTTAGATTTTGATTTATAACTTAAAAGAAATGTTAATTAAATACAACCTAAAATATTAATCTGCAACTGAAATCTGAAGGTTTCTCTACCACCTACTAAAATGAGAAGTTAGCCAACTGCCAAAATTAAGACTTCATCAATCCCCAGTTATTAAAAAGGCCTGCCCCTGAGATATATAGAATGAAAGAATAATATTGCTGCAAACTTTCAGAGTTACAGTAAAATCCCTTTGAAAAAAATAAGAGCAGTTTGTGACCCAAAAGTCAATATTGGGTTTTAAGGAACAGATTCAAAATAATTTTCTCTCCCAGACAGAAAGAAAAATGTTTTGCCATCTTTAGGTCAGCATCTTTGGTTTCAACTTCAAAAGCTTAGACAAATTATAAAATTACATATAAATTCAATGAAAGACATAATTTTACAAAACAAAATGTTTGGGCCAAATTTTATTTATACCCTAAGAGTGAAGTCCAAGAGGGAAATCATTAAGGAAATTGAGGAATGTTTACACAAAGAAATACAATCATCCATTAAAAAGTTTATTTACAGAATGTTTGTGAAATTTTTAAAAATTAGAACTGAAAACGGAGTATTTTTAAGTGTGTTCCTCCTGTAAAATGGGATCTCACAAAGTAAAAACGTTTTTTGCTGAGAAATATTAAATGAGAAAAATCAAAAGGGTTATCAATGTTAATACTGATGCTAATGCTGATTATCTTCTTTATTTTCCAAATTTAATCACAAGAAAATATTTAAAATAGAAAAACAGCACCTTTCCGACACATGCAGTAAAGAAGCTCCTTCGGTCTTCGCTGGTGTGGCTAACTGGACTGAGCACCGGCCTGCAAGCCATTTTACATTCAAAACACTCCTTGGTTTTTTAAATTAAATTTTAAATTTTAAATAAAACCTACTTCACTTATGAGCTAAAAAGACATTCCTTGGATGAACTTAAGTTTATCATTAACCCAAATACAACAAAGAATTTTCAAATAGTACAAAATGTAACAACAAGTACATACCAACTATCCAACCACCCAACTGAAGCACAGATCAAAATCATTAACTATATACACTGTCTTATCTTTATCAACACTTACCCTTGAGACATTCTGGTGAGGAGAATCACAAAGGCTTTCACGGGTACTTTCATTCCTATAATTATGTTTCCTTGGGCTCTTCGGTCGTGTCCGACTTGGCATATCACTATCTGAGGGTCCAGATGCATCAATCTTCAGGGAAAGGAAAAGAAGTTTTTAAAATTCACATATGGAGTACTGAAAACCAGAAATAACTCAAATGTCCAAATATTGACAAATTTAATTATACGTTATCAAAACTCTCATCCCTTAATATCACCACCAATTTCATCACAAAAGCCTTCCTTTATAGGTAAAGTTTCCAATAATTCTATACCTTTCACTTGTATGCTCAAATTTTATATCAGTGACAAATAGCTGTTTACTTTGAAGTAACAGGTTCATTTTCTTCATTTTCAAGAAAAATCTGCCAAACACCCAAGTCTGATTAACCACACTTTGTCAGTTGCTCCTTGGAATAAAAATGGTATTCCATGAAAAAAGAAGCCAGTTTCATTTCTCAATTTAAACAATCCCATAAGTACTTTTCCTCAAGACAAACATCACACTTTGGTAAACTGAGCTGCCTTATAAATACATCCTATTTCATCACACACAACATTAAAAAGACTCATACAAAAAAGTAAGAACTAATATTAGTAATTTTATTGCTGCATCAAGAACATTCTTAAGAGAAACTAGCATAATTCTACTATGCCTGTGGGAAAGAATACAATGACTACTAGTACATTTTAACAACACTGCCTTGATTCGTGCTCAGGTGCCAACATTTTACGCATCAATTGCTTTTCGCCATCGTAAGTGCAAATGTCAACACAGGGAAAAAGATGAATAGTGTCTTAGTGTTATTGCAAAATAGTTTTGAATTTACAGACTCCCTAGAAGATCCTCAGTGACTCTCGAGGGTCTGAAAACCCATACTTTGAGTGCTGCTGTAATAACACAGGTAAAGAATGTTTATTGCAGTACTATTCCAAATATCAAAACCCTTTAAACAAGAAGTATATGCCCATCAACAGAGAAATACAGTAATAAATAACTGTGCCTCCCCCTGTGGAACACTACGATGCTGTTAGAAAGACTAGACAAGAGCTATGCCTGCTTATATGCAGGGATGTCCAATAGGTATATTGTGCAGTGAGAAAAGCATTAAGTGTGTATAACGCAATGCTATAGTCAATATACAAGTATACACATTTATGTATATACAGAATTTTATAAGCATGATAAAAAAAATAAGGAAATAAACATACTAGGTTTCTAACATGGTCTGAAGGGCCAACTTATGAGACTACAATAAAAAAAAAGGAGGGCACCAAACAAAAAAGGTAAAAAAAAAATAGGCACATACATTATAATTTATTAAGTAAAATAAGGCTAGAGATATAAACAAAAAGAAAGTAAATTTTAAAGAAAAAAAAACAAAGACTAACTCTTATACTCACATGTGCATCTGAAGATCCAGATGAATGAACATCTGATGATCTGGTCTGTAAGTATAAATATAAAAGTCAATATTAATTGATCAGAAAAAAAACTTACTATGCTTAATGAACAAGTATTTCTCATACTCGATTTTTGTCACTTAATTTTTCCAAGCTTGTAGCAATTTCTTCTCAATTAATAAAACTAAACAAGGGCAATCTCTAACTTACAGAAAGGTTGTGATCCATAATAAATGTGCAAGTCCATTCTTCAAAATTCAGAATAGGCATTTCCCAAAATATGATACAAATGATAGTCATAAGATAGACTGTTCATTCCTGCAATGCTGACCTAGCAGCAACTTACTAAACAGCAAAGAAACCTCCCCTCCTTTCTCTAATCACCCAAAATCATATAAGGATATTCTAATAGCAAGATAATCCACATATAAACCCTTGGTATCTAGCAAAAGGTACAAATTCAACTGCAGAAACAGTTCAAGAAAAACAAAATCCTACTATCAAATCCCCAACAGGCATACATTTGCAGCATATTTTAAGGGGGCTGCTTCTACTTGGGGATGCCACTGTGGCTCACTACTGCACAAGTAAGAGTTCAGTGTTCAAGTCATGGCACTTTCCCACCATATCAACTCTCAAAATCTCACCTTATTTTTTTTCTTAATTGGTCTACAGTTCAGATTACACACGGCATACAACATTTTATTGGTTTTTCACTATTCACTAAGGACAAAGAAGCCGAGTTGCAAGGTTATTTAAATAATAAGATTCATATGGATACACACAGTATTACTTTATCAGATTTTCATACTGAATCATTTTTTCCCTCTGAAGTCCACTTTACTGGTTCCTTGTCAAAAGCAGCCTGAAACAACCAAGCACCAAGATACCTCCCACCTCCACTCTTTCTAGCCATCATTTTTCAGTCCCCAACTTTTATTGTGATCCTCCTCATTCACTTTCTTCTCCCAGCTAACCTTTCTTAAAAAGATATGATGGTATGAAAGAAGAATTTCTTTTGATATTTAACGCTGTGAAACACACTTTGAAACACAACTTGAAATGTGTCCACATGCAGACACTTAGAAATTAGAAAATTAAAAAGAGTAAATAATTTATCTTAGAAAAGAAAAAAAGTTCATCAAAAGAAAGAATGGCCTGGGGGGAAAAATCAACTGCCTTCCAATGCAGCAATATTAACCTGCTAGGTAACAAAAATAATATCCTAATCATAACAGTAAAAAAAATATAAAACACCTAGAAGCCAACTAAAGAAAACGTACACAACCTATGTGAAGAAAACGCAAACTATACATAAGGATTCAGTTATTCAAGTCACCTTTTAAAAAGACTCATCATATTCCTGCATGGGAAAACTCATTATTAAGAAAATGTCCATTAATACCCAAATTTATTTACATACCTATACAATCTCATTTGACAGCTCTAAATCTCAAAGGGAAACCTTTACGAGGGGGTAAAGGGGAGTACAAAAAATAATTCTCAAGTTCAACCAGAAGAATAAGCATACAAGAGGAGCTAAGAATGTGTTTGTCTTCCTTTTATTTTCTATGCCACCACATCCAAATCATTTCCAGGATTTAAAAATAACAGCATGGCTTAGGAGATACATCAGCTGATTTCTATTAACCTAAGATGGCACTGGTCATATTTATGGCCAACCAGGCATTTCCCATTGATATGGAAGTTAAATTCAAACAATCATTAATAATATTTTAAAGGAACGGCCAGCTTCTAAAACTAGTTGTCCAGGTAAAGAGTAAATGTAATGTTACTTCAGAAGCTGAGCCTCTTCTTCTTCTTAACCTGGAACTGAACTACATTATTTGTCTTGCGCTTAGGTTTTTATTTTCTTTTAAACTTACAAACAACAAATTAATGCTTAAAGAGCTTCAGAAGTCTACAGCGCAATTTCTCATCCAAATGAAAAGACCCAAAAGCAAGAAATGAAACAGCAAAATAAGGAAGGTTTGAGGAAATAAAGCAAACACAACAGAAATTTATCTCAGGGTAAGGAAAGCAGACAGTACAGGTGTGGGGAAGGACAGCAAGAAAATCCAAAGCGAAAAAGAATCATTCTGATGGCTGCTGAGGAGATAAAGATGAAGCCAACTACAATTATGCCATGTGACACTGTATCTTGGAGGCTGAGAATAAAAACCATTTTTTTTCTTCCTGGTTGCTCCTACGTTAGTTCAAGTGAAAGGCCTCCACAACCCAAGTTTTCAAATTAGCAAGCTATCCACAATAACATTCCTCCAACACTTCCACTCTGTGTAGTCAACTCTCCATTCCCATTTCTGTCTCCCAAATGTGTTCCTCCTCTCATCTTCTAAAGCATCAACTTGCTTCTGTAGAAGTGTAACAACCTCTTCCATAGGAAGCAAATCAATACCTCTTTGTACTCGGAACACTCCATTCTTCATCTTCAACCTTGATCCCTCTCATAGGTCTCAGTCTGTTCTCAAGTACTCCTGCACAATTTCAACTCATGTCTGCAAGTTACTCAGACCCAGTACATCTGAAATTCCTCACAAACCATTGAGTCCTCTTGACTTTATATCTCTGACAGTGGATGGTCTGGAAGTAGTAAAATGTTAAAAGTACAAACCTGAAATCAGAATTTGTAATCTTGAGCCTAGTTCTTTCATGTGTAAAGCTGAATAGCACCTGCCTCAGGGATGTTGTGAAGGATAAAAACAGGTGAAGCACTTAGAACAGTGTTTGGTACAGAATAATTACCTAATCAGTAAGTATTAGGCAGCAGAAGCATTACAACAGGGTCATCCTGGACTCCATCCTCAACTGAGTCAAATTCTGTTCATCCTAGCTCTTCTACAAGGACCCCTTTTCCTTTCTAAAGACACCATTGTGGTTCAGATGTTCCCTTCATTCACCCATTTACTGGGCAACCATCTACTGGCACTGTGCCTTGTATTAGATATAAAGTAAGACATAGCTCCAGTCATTGGGAGCTAACAAAAAAGACAAGTAAAAATGTGGCTATGCCACAAGAGCACTGGCAAATCTTAATGGAAGTGAGGAAGATGTTAGGAAAAGCTTCCCAGAAAGGATCTGAAGTGAGATTTTTGAAGGAATCTTCAATTATCAGCACTGTAAGAATCTTCACACTGGTCCTCCTCACTTCCAAATCCTTCCTAAACTATACCCACAGTATTGCTTTTGTAAAGGCCTTTCCTGTCTCAAATTTTCCATGGCTCTCCAATTTTATTCTGCTGCATTCAAAGCCCTCCACAATTTAGCTAAAACTAACTTTTCCATCTGGGCTCCTTATGTCATATGCAAGTACCCTACTAAATCAGACCACTTATCAATTCATTTCCCAGCAATTTTTTTTCCACCTCACCCATCTCTTTTTTATAACCCCTATCTGTTCCTTCAAAACTCTCATTGCTCAAAAGGACTCAATCACTCAAATTCCTCTATGCTCTTGAAGATTCCCCTGCCCTGGAATTCAACCAGCTCTCACTTCTTTCCCTAAACTTTTAGGTACTCCTGACAGGTCTGCCTTGTACTATACAATGTTGACTCTCTTCTTCCACTAGATTGCATAGTCCCCCAAAGTGGGCAGGGTCTTACTTAATTTTGTTCCCCCCCCCCTCAAAATTAAGCACCAGATGGGCAACTGATAGATCCTCAATATGCTTGTTGACTCAACCTGCTGCAACAAGTACCTACAAAACAAAATTGCACTCCACACTGTCAACATACTATGTTATGCTGTCCCCTCACCAACATGAAGCAGCTTCCTGGCTTAATATCATTCTCCAAGCCAAACCAATGTTCATCTCTCAAAAAAAAAAAAAAAAAATTCTCTAAGATCAATGAGACATACACCAGGCACAATAAAGTTAAACAACAAACTCGAAATTATTTTTAAAATTACATCCAAAACACTACCAATACACGAAAAACTGTAACCACATTTTGAAGGTCCTGTAGTTTATCCAAACTGAGGAATAGTCTAGTAAAAAATACTTAAATCCGCAAACAGACTTCTAACAGTACAAAATAGTCTCAGGTGCTATTGGCAAATATATCTCGCTTTCAAAAAACTTATTTCAGCAAAATATCTAGCACATAGCTGGTATGTAATAAAATATTAAACCTATTTAGTATTAGGATAAGAGGCAAATCATTTCTAATATCAATGTTTTTGAGTTTACTATCCTGTAGCAAGTTTTTATTTTTATTTCAAATGGATGGTCTTTGTAAAAAGAGAGGCAGGAGTCTTCAACTTGCATTCCAAATGGGATGCAGTAAGGCAAATGGGTATCTTTTATAGGTTTATACAGTTTCAGGCACCACAAAAGAACATGTGCATAGACAGTAATAAATGCCTAAGGATCACCAGCCTTGAATGGATCCTCATTTTACTTATTTCTTACAAGTGAAACACTTTTAAGAAAACTGTCAATCAAAAACTTTCCCAAAGCAACTTAGTACTGAATGTCAAGAAAGCCAGCAGTATTTTCTTTGTTTATTTACCTATCTAACCCAATTTTTGACAATATGGCAAAAAATGAGCATTGTAAGAGTGCAATAACAGGGCACACAATTTGATATTAGTGCTATTACCAGCACAGGACATGCAAAGAAAAGAAAGTATCACATTCTCTTCATATCCTCATTTTTGCTGAGCAAGTAAACAAAAATAAAACCTCTTAAAATCAAAATAATAATTTGATAAATTAAATTCTAAGGAAGCTTAACAAATTTATAAACAAATAATTATAGACTCTTTGTCTCTCTTCACAAAAATCAGACCTACAACATGGCATCCATGCCCCTCTCCCCCAAAGCAGAATTTTAGTCTGGTAATAAACAGAAATAATGCATAGGAAAATTTTAGCCCATTCCTAAAACATTTACTGAATTTCTACATTTGCCAGGGTTTAAAAGGAAATGCATAGCAAAACTACACAGAAAATAAAAGGGCATGGGATCTCTTCAGTGGGGACAACTACACATAAAGGTAAGTCATTTGACTATACATACATAAATGTAATTTCCAAAGCTAGAAGAAACTGTAGAGGTTATTTAACATCATCTCTTTATTTTATAATTAGGACGTCAAATTATTTTGCCATTATCAATAGCAAAAGTCTTGTATGTTACCTTTTTAAATTAAAATTCTCCTCAATGTCTAGAAATATGACTTACAAACATCCCTCCCCATATAATGTGAATTCAAGTATCAAAAAAGAATAAGCATGAAACAGAAGAATCTTTTCAATCCATCTGTACAATGTCACTCATCTGCCGTAACCAGAGGAAGGGAACTCAAACCAGATATCAAAGACTAGAAATTCCAAATACTGTACTGTTAGCCAAAATGAGCTGATACTCTCTTCAATAATTTCTGTACTTGTATTAAAAATAAAAGGCAATAATCTAGGAAGTCATTATGATAATCAATGACTTATCTCAGGATTAGGCTTTATCCTGACATTTTGAAAAGTACTTTTAATTTCCTCTAAGAATAAAAAGAAGGGAAAGGAACTAATGTTATTATGTACTTTGCAGACATTAACTCATTTAATCCTTACATCAACCCTGTAAAAAAAGGATTTTATCTATATCACAAAAGAGGAAATTGAGAATCAAGAGTTTACACAGTCTACCTTAAAATTACAAATATAGTAAGTGCTAAGGCAGGATGTGAATGCAAATCTAGTTTATTTGCTATCAAAATCCAAGCTCTTTCCACATTATGCAGCCTCCATATTAATAAAGTCACATCAATATCATCTGAATCCTGAGATATTGATTCCTTTTACAGACGTCAGTAGAAAATCTATTAATGGCATCAACTGATGATTAATCTGAAGCAATATATTTAAAAGGTTTATCACTGGAAGACCCAACAATTTAATCACAGGTAACAGTCACACACACCCATGAGAAGCACTCTTACATAAGACTGAAGACGTACATTAAAATGTGTTCAATGTATCCAAGGCCTCAAAATAGGTGATAGTTAAAATATTACTTTCCGAAAAAACAAAAATTGCGACGCTTGTGCGTGTACGGATTTAACTAGCTTTATTCATGAGTCCGTTGAGAGGTCCAGTAGGTACCCAACTATCCCCCTGCTGCCCAGAGGGAAATGTGCCCCAGGAGGAAATGTGCCGGGAAGGAAGAAAATGACAGAGTAAACGCAAAATGTAAGGCACCCAAAACTGGCCCTCCACCATAGTTTCTACATAACTAAAGGATGCCTGGGAAAGCCATTATTAATTACTAACTAATTATGAACATCTTTCACCAAACAGCATAAAAAGTGGTTTATTAGGAACTGAGACAGCAAGTACAAAACGGGTTTGTATGTGTGTCAGAACAAATTGTAAACGCAAGGCTCGCCCTAACTTCCCAATAATCAGCTTATAATCACACTCACTCTAGATCTAACAGTCCCTAGAACCTTTAAGTGTTACACAACTTCTTACATCACCATCAAAAAGCTACTCCGGGCAGTACCTATTACTTTTTATATCGTGTTCGAGAAAAGACGATTAAATGAACCGCCCACGATGGCAACTAAGACCTGATGCTGCTAAACACAACTAGTACTAAACTACTTCCAGAGCTCAAAGGCTTCACAATACGCGCACACGGTTCCCTGTAAACTCAACAGCAATGCACTAATAATCCAAGGTGGCTTCCAAGTACACGGAAGTTCCCCTTTCAGTGAAACACACATAAACGTAGGAGACCCCGAGTCCTCGAACATGCGCCCAGAAATGAAGGGCTCATTTTGTACTTCCTCTGGAATGAGATAAGACCACGTGTGGAGCGCAGAGCATTAACCTAGGCGGTGCAGCACTGCAAAGGAGAGCTGCGCCGCCTCTGCACTTCCCTCCCCGCGTCCCTCCACTTACTGGTCCTCCCCTCACAACTGGCGGCCCTACAGGTTATTTATTCCCAGGAGGGCACGAAGGAAATTGAGGGAGGCCGGAAGCGTGAGCTCCAAAACGAAAAGAACCGACAAAAAAGGAGCAGAGACTTTATCTCCGGGAAGCGATTCCCGCCTATCCCAGGCGCTGACCCATGGCCTCAGCGCAACAAGGTGAGACACAGGGGCGCGTTTTCACCGCTTCAGACCTCAATCTAAATCCTTGATTTCACTCCAATGTCAAGCGCGGGCCGAAATACTCAGGGAAGGCACCCTACCCCAGGGCCCGCCAGTCTCGAGCCAAATCCGGGCTGGGACTAAGGGGAGATACCAGGCCTCTCAATCTGCGCACAACCGAGCGTCCGCACCCCGGCCTACCACCGCGACTAGAACGCGGACTCCCACGCAGCCTAGTCCCGCTGGCCAGAAGCGTCTGCAGGCCCCAGACGACCGTGAGAGACTCGCTGACTTACGGAGCCCGCTTAAGAAATTACCTTTGAACTGGCCTTCTGAGACCCGCCTGGCGTTTTGTCCGCCATCTTGAGCTTTGCCCCTCCTTCGGCGGTGGCAGCAGCGGCGGCAGCAGCAGCTTGAGCCAGTCGAGAGCTGAGAGAGTGGATCACGGCAGAGCCCGCCAGAGCGCCTGCAAGGCAGACTAGTCAACTGCCGAGGCAGGGAACGCAAGCTCGTGCCCCGTGACTTCCGGCGACTGGGCTTCCCCGGCCCCGCCCACCACGCTGGTTTTTCTGGTTGCCTCGGTTGCTGGGCGTGTTATTGGACCCGGAAATTTAAAGCATCTTCCTGTCCTGGCTTTCAGGGCCGCCTGATACTTAACCCTTTTTCAAGCGCCAACCCCCGATAGGTGCGAGCCGGCTGTGTTCCTAGCGAGGAGGGAACGTCTTCTTAACGAAAAAAACGCACTGATCACCTGGGCAGGATTTTCCCTCGACCGAGCAAATAAGCCCGGAGCGAACTCGGGGGACCCAACGCTCCGTGGACAGTGACCTTGTTCGCACCACCTCGGGAGCTCACACCCTGGTGGGAAACTTGCAATCTCCTCAAGGTATTTGAATATAGAATTGTGCCCAGAAAGCCGAGATGAGGAGCGTTTGACCCAGCCTGAGATTCCGGCAATGAAGGTATCCGATAGACTCCATTTAGGGCATCTACAGAGTGAGTAGGTACCTGCAGAGAGAGGATGAATGAGAGAAAATCATAAATAGACACTATTCTAAATCCAGCATCCATGGAAATTATTATTTAAGAATTACATTTTTCAATGGAGTGTTTTCATGTTTAATCACAGAAATGGAAGGGAACACCATATAGAGGGAGTAGTTGGAATAAAAGCCTGGTGGCGTGAATTAGTAGACCTTTGTGTAGTCACCGTTTTATTAGACCAGGCGTAGGGAGGGATGTGGCGGGAGAGGAGCATGGGGAGCAAGTTCACACAGGGCCCTGAGGCAACCAATGTACTTAGTAGTTAGAATTCTGTTCTGAGGATACAGAGTAGCTTGCAACAGGGTTAAGTAGGACTGTGACATGGTCACATTTTAAGTTTTAGAAGATGGCACTGATGAATGAGGGAGGGAAGGAAGAAGACAAATTCACGACCTTTTCTCCTTGATTTATGCAAAGTATTTTTGAGACCTTTTTGTGTGTAAAAGCCTGCCCAACGTGTTGAAGCTTACAGAGACAAGTAAAAATACATTGTCTTTATATGATTTAAACTTAATGAGGATTGGGCAAGAGAAGGGAACAACAAACTAACACTATGCAGAATTAAATTGATGCTGTGAGTAAGGATAATTAGCTGTGGGATCTCTGAATGAGTAATTAATTCTGAGGGTAGGGATGGGGTAAAGAGATGGGGGACATTTCACAGAGAAGGCAGCATTTGAACTGTGAAGAAGTAGAATTTTGTCTGTTTGGATGGTGTTGGTGGGGGCGGAGAAAGAGAGGCAGACTCTCAGGAAAGATTAACCGTCATGTGTGCCAGGCACTGAGGAATCAGGAGGCTAGGGCTCCTGTGTGAGGCGATGGGGGTAGAAGAACAGATGAGGAACAAACCGCCAAAAAGAAATCATTTCTAAACAAGAAATAGTTTGAAAGTGACAAGCGTACATTGAAATTAAAATGGAACAATGCTTTGCAACCTTCAGTCCAACTGAATTTATTGTCCCTTTTAAAATCTTTATTTATTGATTTTGGAAGAACGGAAGGGGGAGAGAGAGGCATCGATTTTAGTTGTTTCACTTATGCATTCATTGGTTGATTCTTTTTTTTTTAAGATTTTATTTATTTTATTCTTAGAGAGGAAGGGAGAAAGAGAGGGAGAGAAACATCAATGTGTGGTTGCCTCTCGCGCACCTCCAACTGGGGACCTGGTCCGCAACCCAGGCACATGCCCTGACTGGGAATCGAACTGGTGACCCTTTGGTTCACAGGCTGACGCTCAGTCCATTGAGCTACACCAGCCAGGGCATTGGTTGATTCTTATATGTGCCCTGACCAGCTAGTGAACCTGCAACCTTGGTGTATGGGAATGATGTTCTAACCAACTGAGATCCGTCGCCAGGGCCTGAATTTATTTTCAATCTCAGTTCTTATCTCACTTTTTCAATTCTGTGCTTCTTCCCCCACCTTCCTCCTGGCCTCTAATTGAAGGCTAATCAATTTTCTACTCTTATTAAAAGATGGTACTTCCTTCAGGACCTTACAGACCTCCCTCTGCCATCAAACCTAAGTTAAAGACTGCTTCTGATCCACAGGAATCTATATTTCTCACTCAAGATGCTCATTACATTAGATCTTAATCATCTATTTACAGTCTAGAATTAGAAAGTTAAATCATCAGCTGAGAAAAAGGGAGGAGTGGGATTTACTGTGCTAGTCATGTTCTGACAATGCTGTAGGCTGATTTTCTCTCTTATAAAGTGAATATAGGCATGCTTTTTATTCAAATCCCTAAAGTCCTACTTCCCAAAAAAATAATTTTTACTAAATGTTTACCCCGAAAGTTAAAAATAAAGCTAATGCAGACTTCGTCCCTCTCTTTTTCATACAGTAAGCCCCAAAGGAAGTCAGACTAATGTTACCTGACTAGAAGTAACACATAGTCCTCTATTAAGGCCTAATTAAGTATACTTTTAAAAACTCAGTCACGGCAACGAGCAGAGTTCTCCTGAATACATAAAAGTCATGAAATCTTGAACCTATTAGTCAAACTATGAATTACAGAGGATGAAGTAGCATGACTGTACACATGGAATTTTACAGATTCTGAAATTTTAATTAGACTCAAGTACTGTTGCCAAGGGACTGCACATAAATAGTAAGGAAATCATACAATTTACTGCAATTAGTATTACTTTTCACAATCACATGTAGTCCAAGGATGGGCTAGAGACATGCTAAAGACAATAAAAATTGCTCTTTTAGCTATGATCCTGGTGGGAAGATTACCCTCACTATTTAGCAATTGTAAAAATAAGATAATGAGCTGTGGCCAGGTGGTTCAGTGAGTTAGAGTGTCACCTCATGCACCAAAATGTGGCGAGTTCCATTCCTGGTCAGAGCACTCGCCTAGGTTTCGGGTTTGATCCCTGGTCCAAGCACCTATGGGGAGGCAACTGATCCATGTTTCTCACATCCATGTGTGTGTGTGTATTTGTGTGTGTGTCGCTCCCTCCTTCCTGTCTCCCTTTAAAAAAAATAAACATATCCTCAGGTGAGGGGAGAAAAAGATAACGAAACCTAGCATGGTTCAGAGGGAATATTACGGGAATGGGTGTTTCTAAATAAATGAGTATGTAGTATGTGTGTATGTGACAAAGACAAAGAGGACTTAAGTTGCCCATGGCAAGTCATAACAGTTAGCAGAGGGCAACAACGAGGGAGTTCTTACCATGGCCCAGCAGTCCAAAGGTGGGCTTGGCTTGGACCACCCACAGATCAGACCTCACTTAGCCTGTGCCCTGCCTTCCACCAGTGGGGAGCCCAGATATCCCTGTGAAGACTGAAACTCTTTAGACAGGATCAGATAGTTAAAAGGCTGGTGGAGAAAAAGCTTATGAAGAGAAAATGAACAAGACTATTTCTCTTACTACTTTTATTTGGTTGCCAATAACAGAAGCCCAAGTGTTGTACTCTTAAACACATAAGGTTTGACTTTCACATTCCTATCATGGTAAGCCTTTTTATCAAAGAACATGGCATACTTTTCTTTTTCAGGTTTTATTTTATTTATTTCCTTCACATTGAGTTTGCCTGATTCTTGTTACCTTTTATCGTTTCTGTTGTTAGAATAGAATACGTTTTTCCATTATTTATATGCCCTAAGTAATTGTTTATACATTGATTACTGGACATCAGTGTTGTACCCAGCCATTTCGCTGAATTCTTTTATTATTTGTATAGTTTTTTAGTTTTTTCTCTTTGGCCTGCAGGTATAAAATCATATCATTTGCACATAACTATAAGTTTACCTCCTCTTGTCCCATTTTTTCTATCTTTGGGTTTTTTTTCTTGTGTAATGACATTAGCCAGTACCTTCAGCATAACAGTAAGAGTGTGCTGATGATATCCTTGTTTTGTTCCTGACTTTAATGAAGATGCTTTTAGTGTTCTTACGAGGTTAAGGCTGACCCTTGGGTTTTCGGTTGAATTAATATATTAATTTTTTAGCTAACCTTGAAACTGAATATACAGAATTTTAAATTCTCATAGAAAACTCAAGGACTCTGGGATATGCCAAAGAATGCCAAAGGTTAGACAACCCTGTTAGAGAAACACAGTTACAGGCTTGTGTTAAGAAAAACCAGGACAACTCCATGACTTGGGAAAATAAGGAATAAATTAGAAATGCCCTGCTCTGTGCACCAGAGAGAATGAGCAGAGGGGAGGGTTGATTAGGGGGAGAGCAAGTAGAAATCTATATTAGTGTCCTGTTGGCTACCATGACAAATTACCACGAAGTTAGTGACTTATAGCACAATATATCATATATATAACATGTATATCACCTGTAATATATGTATATTACATGACAAATTGATTATCTTATTTATAAAGATCAAATGTCCAAATGTGCCTGCCAGCTTGTTCATTTTGGAGGCCATAGAGAAGAAGCCATTTCCTGGCCATTTCCAGCTTCCAGAGTTCTCTGGCTTATGGTCCCGTCCTTCATCTTCAGAGCCAGCAACATAGCATTTTCTCCTCTCAGACCTCTGCTTCCATTCTTGTGTCTGCTCTCCAACTCTACTCCCTCCCTCTGCTAAAGGACCCTGCGATTACTTTGGGCTCACTGTGGCAATCCAGGATAATCGCCCCATCTCAAGAGCCTTAAATTAATCACACCCACAAAGTCCCTTTGCCATGTAAATTAACATACTCAAAAGGTTCTGTGGACATCTTTGGAGGGCAATTATTTACAGACCATAGGATCTAAAATGAACTTTCTACTTCTGTGTTTTTTCCCTGGCTGACAGGCACAGCATTGATCCAGTAGAAAACTTACATGGGAATGGTCCTAAGAACTATGGTAGTCTTGAATCAACTGAGTTCTGAAATTATTCTTGGGGAATTCAGTGGGTAAATGGTGTGGTTCCAGTGAGGATGGGATGAAATGGGGCTCTGTGGTAACTTACAGGGTGCAAAGGAGACAGATGTGTCACAGTCAGAGTGTAATCAGTGAAGACAAATATTAGTCCAATTTGTTTACTGCTTTATCTACAGTAAAAACCTAGAACACAGTAAGCACCAAGCAGACGCTCAGATATGTGTTAATTAATAAAATCTACATCAAGGCGTGTTTAGAGGAGCACAAAAGATTGGTACAGCCTAGGAGGTGTCAGGGAGGACCTCATGGAAGATGCTATAGAACTTTAGAAGGGGGTATATTCTGCTCGCAAGAGTTTGCTGCCGGGGCTAACTCCCAGGAGTCCCTAGAAGCTGCACAGAGAGCAGGATGGAAAACTTAGCACAGTGTTGTATCATTTTAAGAAAATGCAAATCTTGCTAATCTTAAACAGATTTGAAAGTCTCCTTTCTGTACAAATTTTGAAATAATAAGAATCTCTCAACCCCAATTTAAAAATTCTTTTCAAGGATTGTGTAATTTTGGGAGTGCTTTTCTAGTTTGTAGATGGAATGCAGCCTAATTCATGAATCATTTAATAAAGCTAATTACATCTTCAAATTAAAAAAAAAAATTGTGTAATACCTATGTAGGCAGGCTCCAGGGACTGCAAAGTTCATTTATTATTTTGCCACATGGCGGCGCTGCTGCCACTAGTAAACAAAAAACACTTGCCATCCTTCTTTGGTGTCTAGTGAACACACACAACTTCTGTGGATGATTTTGGGGCTCTTGTCACATTTACTGTTACAATTAAAAATCTAGCATCCTGTCATTGTCGACCAAGCTTTCGTTAAGCAATTGTGCTAGTGCTGGTGCTGGAAAATGTACTAAAAAATAATTTAGAAGGGGAAATCAAATGTGGGGGGAAAAAAATGTGTACTGTGTTGTTCATTCAAGAGAAAAGAGTCCACAAAATATTAGAGATAATAAAAATATTAGACATAATGTCTTTGTACTCAGGCTTGCCCTGCTTCTCTAAGAGGGCAGGGACAGGGCTGAATCCCAACACATATTAGCATGTCTGGCACATAGCAGGCACCAGTAAACACTGGTAAAAAAAAACAAGAAATAAACAAGGAGATAGCAATTTTGCAGCTCCCACTTATATGAAACACATTCTGTTTCACCAGACACAGAAACTATAAAAGGTTCCTGAAACTGAATTCCAAAATCACAGCTGTGAATTTCTGAATAGTCCAACTCAGGTTAGCTGTCTATGCCCAGTCTAGTCAACTGTGCCCAGGGAAATGGCTCCAGAAGATTACCATGGATGAATGAAGATTTCAGGGAAGTGGAGATGTAAGCCCAAACTAACTATATAGTGTATGAGTAATGGGTTTTGGACACATATACACTTATTTTTCAAATGTTTAGACAGGATATAATTATCCTGCTATGACAGGATATAATTTGTTTTATTGTGATAAAATGCAGATAATATAAAATTTACCACTTTAACCATTTGTAAGTGTACGGTTTAGTGGCATTAAGAACATTTACATTGTTGTACAAACTATTGCCACCACCCATCTCCAGAACTTTTTCATCTTCCCATACTAAAACTCTGTACCTATTGAATACTCACTTGCCATAGTCCCCCCTTCCTTGCCCACAGTTCCAGGAAACCACCATTCTAACTTTCCATCTCTACCAATATGACTATTCTATGTATCTCACATAAGTGATATCATACAGTGTTGGTCTTTTTGTGACTGGCTTATTTCACTTAGCATAATGTCCCAAGGTTCATCTGTGATGTAGCACATGTGAGAATTTCCTTTCTTTTTAAGGTTAAATAATACTCTGTTTTACATCTCTGCCACAATTTGTTTATTCATTCATGCAAGGAACACTTGGGTTGCTTCCAGCTCTTGGCTACTGTGAAATTGTGCTGCTATGAATATTATCAAAGCATTTTTTAGTTCACAGCAGCTTTTTGTCATTATGCAAACTCTCAACCAGTGGTCCTAAAAGTACACCTCTTGTCGTGTGGGGATCAGCAACAAAAACTGGCACTGCGGATATCCTCATGCTTGACATCTTTAAATCTTCAAATAGGAGTATGTTTGAGGGAGAGAAATCAGTGTGATGGTGCAGCTGGAAACCAAGTCCTGGGAAGAAGGAATGATGCAAAATTAAGTCAGCAGCCTAGAGAAGAGCAGACTTGAGGAAGCTATGGGAGCTGCTTATGAGGAACAAAGCCTTTTCCCTCCCTATCGCTCCCTGAGGCAGGGGAGGAAACATGGAGACACAGAGCGCCAGATTTTTCTAAATTGTTTAATAGTTGAAAAATCTGTCTTAAGGAAATAGGTATTTCTCTCTGGAAATAACACAGAAACTGACTGATTGTAGAAAGGATTTCAGAATTTGGAGAGGAGTTAGAGGAGAGCTATACTTGGGCTCTAAGACTTCTTTTATCCCAACACTTTTTATTTTTATTTTTTTTTATTTTGGTGGGGTGCCAAATTACTTTATTCGAAGGAATGGTGCAAATGAAAGATGTAAGTGGATGATCTGGTACAAGCTATAGAAAAGGTACAGGTAATTCCAAAATGCATATACTGCTTTGGTGACCTGGGAAGTCACTCGCATGGTTATGGGAAGCCAGCCCGAGGTTGAGCTCTCTTCAATGACTCCCAGGGTGTGCTTGTCAGAGAGATACTCTGCCATGCCAGTTTCCCAGGCCCCCAACCTGCGCAAGTTGGTTATGTGGTCACCCAATCCTTTGATGGATTTCATCTGCTCATTCAGGTAGTGAGTCTAATGAAGTTACGCAAATGAGGGTCATTTTTGTCAGTGGCCAGTTTGTACAAGTCCAGTAGTGACCTATTCATACTTTTTCCCAAGTGTAACACACAGTCCATTGCATTCAGCCCATTCTCCTAGTCATCACCATCTAGTTTCTTGATACCCTAAAGGAAGACTCTGCTACCTCATTGGTTCTGCAGCTTCATCAGTTTCTTAGCCTGTTCCCTTTCCTCGTGAGATTGGTGAAGAAAATATTTGGCCTAGTTCTTCAAAGCCATCTCATCACAAAGTAGTAAGACTGGATAGGTAGACATAGGAAGTATGAGCTCCAGGTTGATCTGGCGGCTGATAGTGGCATCTGAATCCTGGTGGCAGCTCTAGCACACCTGTGAGGGGACTGGAGCAGTGGTGGGGCCTTGGGACCCCCAGGGTACTGTAAGGAGGGGGCGGAGGGCTACACCTGGGCACCGGCTGAGATGAGCAGCAGTTCCATGCAAGCACTGTAAATGCAGGAAACTGCACGACTTTTGGCAAAGACTGTCTCTTTATCTTTCTAATGCTTGAAGTATTGGCAGAAAAGACAAAAATGACCAAAGCTGTAGTTTCCAAAGTAAATAATTATTCAGTGTAAACTTAGTGTGCTATTTGTTGGTATCATATCCTCCACATGCAGTTGGAATCCGATAAGTTGTGTGCTGTTAGAGAGCCACACAAGCCTCAGGGGGCCGATATTCTCTGAGACTGTAGTGACCGGAGCCAGAGCAGGTCACCAGGATACTGGAGCCTAAACTCAGAAGTCCCTCATTTATATATGATACTAGCAAAATACTCTGGGAAATCCAAATCAAATTAGCAAAAAGAAGAGTCTTGTTCCATTTTTAGTTACTAAAAATTAATGACTCCCAACTTGTGCCATTTATTAGACTTTGGTTTTTAGTTTTTGTCCAGTTTCTCTTCCTTTTTCATTAAAACTTATGAGGGAAAAGGACCTCAAGAAGCTGTGGCAAAGTACATAAATCTTATACTTTGGGATTGGAAAATAAATTGGTACAACCTCCCCTGGATGGCAGCTCAGCCAGTTATCAAAATTTCAAGTGCACCTACCCTTTGACTCAGCAATTCTGCTTGTAGGAATTTACCTTCCATATGCATTGTCACACCAGTAATGAATATGTACAGCAAGTCATTGCAGCAAAAAATTAAAAATGCTCTAACCATCTGTCCATCGGTAAGGGACTATTTAATAATGGATGGCACACTCAAAGAATGCTCGGTGTATAAGTGGGGCTGAAATGCTCAGCCAGTGCTAGAAGACTAAGAGATCTTTACTTACTTAGAAATTGCTCCAAGGTACACTGCTGCATGACAAAAGCATGGTAGGGACCTTTGTGCTTCACCCCAAAAACGGTACCTATTGATCGAAACACATCATACACATGTGTTAGGCAGCTTCCAAGATGACCCCCAATGATCTCTCAGCCCTGGCAACCATGCCCTATGTAGAGCCCCTCCCCTTGAGTATGAGTCCAATCTAGTGACAGCCTTCTAATGAAAAGAATGCAGCAACAGTAAGAAAATGTCACATCTGAGATTCGGTTATTAAAAAACTTTGGCTTCTTGTCTTGACTTTTCTAGCTGTTCTCGCCTGTTAGTTCTAATGAAGTCAGTTGCCATGCTATGCAGTGCCCAGTGGAGAGGCCCATGTGGCAAGAAACTGAAGGAGGCCTCAGGCAACAAGCCAGTTAAAGAAATGAGGCCGTTAGCCCAACAGCCTGTGAGAAACTAAATCCTGCCAGCACCCCTTAATTGAACTTGAAAGCAGATCCTCCTAAGTGGAGTTGTGAGGTGACTGCAGCCCCAGCAACAGATGACAATAACCTTGTGAATGGCCCTGAGCCAGAAGGCCTCAGGTAAGCCACTGGATTGCTCTCCACGGAAAGTGTGAGATAATAAATGTTTGTTGTTTCAAGCCACTTAAGTTTTGGGGCAATTTGTTACAAAGCAGTAGATAACTAACACAAGATGTATGTTTGTTTATGCAGTACACAGGGTTCGGCAGAAGCAAGACTTGCTTGAGTGTGGCTGGTAGGGTACGTGAATGTCTCACAAGAGATCAACAGCAATTTGAACACTTCACCTAAAATGTCATATGGTGTGCTTGAGTGTGAAATTGTTATATTACAGAATTACATGCTTATGATTTTGTAATAAAAGAGCTTGTAATAAAAAAAGGGCATTATTTGTCCTGGACCCTGTATGTCTTTAAGAGCTGGCCACTGTGCTTGCCACCAGGGAAGGAAACTTAAAGTTCGGGAATCAGAGGTGGAAGGAAAGTTACTTTTTACTATATACCCTTTGGTCTATTTGAATATAATGTTTATTCAACAAATGACATTTTTAATATCACTAAAGGAGTTCATCATCACCAAGCCATTGTTATATGAAATGCTAAAGGGAATTATATAAGAAAAAGAAGAAAATCAAAATGATGAACATTAAAATGGCAATATATTCACAACTATCAATAATTGAATCCAAAAAACAAACTAAGCAAACAAGCAGAACAGGAACAGAATCACAGATATGGAGGTCATTTAGAGGGTTATCAGTTGGGAGGGAGAAGAGGGAGAATGGGGGAAAAGGTGAAGGGATTAAGAAGAACAAAATGATAGATACAAAATAGACAGGGGATGTTAAGAACAGCCAAAGAACTTACATGTGTGACCCATGCACATGACTAAGGTGGGGAGGGATTGCTGGAGAGAATGAGGGTACCAGGCAGAGGGGAGGCAAAGGGGGAAAATTGGCACAACTATAATAGCATAATCAATAAAATACATTTTTTAAAAAATTTCAGAGGTGAGACTCTTCCAGGATTTGTCAGTTCAGCAGTCGAGTCTCTTCAGGACCCAGGTTCTTTCCCTCTCTCTGCTCTGCGACCTTCAGTGAGTCAGCCTGCTTCTCAGTTGCACAATGGCTACACAGCATCACACAAGAGGAACAAGTGTCCCTTTCTTCCTAAAAAGTTGTATATCTTTTTTTTTTTTTAAGGCAGAAAAAAAAAAACTTCCTGGAAGCCACCCTGGTAGGTTTCCCTTAAGTCTCATTGGCCGGAAATGGGTTGCTGCCCAGGTGTAAACCAATTGATGGCAAGAGAGTAAAATGACAGTGGTCGGTTTATATGGAACACCTGGTTGACTAGGGGGTCATCATTATCTGCATGAAGTCTGGGTTCTACTGAAAAGAAGAAAGAGGGTGGGTAATAACAGTCTCCTACATTGTGAAGACCTAGGCTTACTGACTTTTTTTTTTTTTTACTATTGAACTAAATTGCATATATTTTAATTAGAAAACACTACATCACTTCCACCATCTGGAGATGTATTTTTTTTAATTGTCACGTATGTGACCTAAATCTAACGCAGAACATGGATGTTTAAAACTCAGCATTGGTAGTACTAGTCTTGTTACTTGGAAAAGATATGTGGGGTCCGAATGAGAAAATAGGGCAATTACATGTAGAACCATGCCAGTGTTTGCTAAGAGAGAGATGATGAATTTTTTTCTCCTTTCCCAATTGGTCAGGACTCTTCAGTGCGCTTAAAGGACAACCAGACGAGGAGCTGACAAAACTGGACATGTTAGAAAGGGAACATAAGGCTCTCAAGCCAGATAGACTTCTTCGAATCCTAGCTATACTATGTAACAGCACATGAACCTTAGGCAATGAAATTAAATTTTCTAGGCCTGTTTCCTTATATGTAAAAGAGAGATAATAATTCTGAACTTGCAGGTTTCTGAGCAGATTATGTGAGAATATAGAATAAAAGCATATAGTTGACTGCCTAGAACTAAGAAAATATCAAACCTCATGTCATAGTAAAAACAAGCAAACAAAAAACAGTTGTAATAGCACACGGACTGACTGACATTATAGTCAGATTATAGATATTGACAGATTAGCCAATGGAATAGAAGATCTCTAACATAGGTGCCATTTGCACAAGAGAACTTAATACACAACAAAGGTATCACCACAAATCAATGCGGGAAGGATGAATTTGTGCAACAGATAGTGTTAGGAAAACTGACTTACTCTGAGGAAAAAGAAAACCTAGACCCTATCCAGCACCATGCACCAAAGCAGCGTCATGGGATCATGCTGTCGTGGTTGAAAAGGCCCTTTTGAAAAATGTACTTCCCATACTAGCAGAATGAATGAAAGATATATTTTACTAAGAACTCTGAAGAAGATGAAAGGCATTGTAGTAAGCTGTCTTCGTGACCCTAGGAGTTCGGAAGCATTTCTTAAAACTTCACAAACACAAACCATAAGGGAAAAAGTTTATTTGTTTTATTACATTAAAAATTAAGGAGTTTTATTCAACAAAGGCCATCATGGATAAAACTCATAGATTACAGAATAGTAGAAGATATTTGTAGTATGTAAAAATGGAAAGGGCATCTAGAATATACAAGGATTAAAAATCATCAAGAAAAAGCAACTTAAAGAAGAGGAAGCCCCACATCCACCAAGCATATAAAGAGATACTCAATTTCATTTATAATCCTAAAGAAATTCAAATCAAATGATACCATTTATACTTTACACCTACCTATAAGATGGGTAAAAATTAGAAAGCTTAATAATGCCACATGTTGGTGGGAATGAGATATATCATGCCCTGCTGATGGGGAGTTAGCACACCTACTGCTGCAGAACAAAACACCCAAAACTTGGTAGCTCAATACAACAGTCATTTAATTTAGCTCACAACTCTGTGTTTTCGAAATTTGCCAGGTAGGCCAGTCTTCTGATTTCATGACTCAACCTACTCTGAGCCAAAATTCCAGTCCTTTTGGAAAAAAGTGCTCTCAAGAAGATTACCTCCCAATTCTCCAGAGGCTTCCAGACCTCATGAAAGAGACCCTGGTTTACTGTGACCAGGCCTAGGGACACTTTGCAAATGAAGGACCTTGACCATCACACTCTGACAATTTTTGAAAAGTTTGTGAATTCAGATCATACACTAAAATCAGTCATTCTTTCATTAACTGTTAACTCTTAACTTTCATTAATAGCCAGCCATTCACTGGCTATTTACTTTATGATGCATCCTTTGTTTCTTTCATGGGCAAATTACAATAAAACCAGAGTTGCATTTTCCACTTCCAATTCTATTAAGTCATCCACGTAACTGTTTCTGGACTTTGGAGACTCACATTTGATCTTTGCATTTGGCTTCAGAAAAGTGGGTGGCAAAGCATATTAAATACATTTTCGATCATTTTCTTCCTTAGTTGTTTCTGATTTAAGAAACTTACCTACTATTATGGGCTGAATGTTTGTGTCCCCTCAAAATTCCTACTTTTAAATCCTAATCTTCACTGCATAGTATTAGGAGGTGGGGCCTTTGGGAGGTAAATAGGTCATGAGGGCCAAGCCTGCCTGAATGTGATTAGTGCCTTTATAAACAAGACCCAGAAAACTCTCTCACCCCTTCCACCATGTGAGGACAGCATGAAGGCAGCCATTTATGAACCAGACACCAAATCTGCTACACTTGATCTTGGACTTCCAAGCCTCCAGAACTGTAAGAAATAAACATTTGTTGTTTAAACCACCCAGTCCATGGTGTTTTTGTTATAGCAGCCCTAATGGACTAAGGTATCTACTATGTTTGCACAGTTTTCACTCAGGTTTTAAAAATACAGAAGCCCTTGAGTTTTTGAGAGTTTTCTTTAACAAATAGAGGGTGTTTGGGTTTCCTTTTTTCCAGTTCTGTATAATTTAAGTGTGTATTTCAAGAAAATGTCAAAGAATAGAACTTCAATTTCTCAATGTGGTTTTTCTTTTTAAACATTAACTTGATACGTGGTTTAAGTATGATAAAAGGGATAAAATAGAGGGAAAAACCAAAGTTCTTAAAACCTAAAAATTATCCCTGGCCAGTGTAGCTCAGTTGATTGGAGCATCCTCCTGTAAGTGAAAGATTGAGGACTCAATTCCCCATCAGGGCATATACCTGGATTACAGGTTTGATCCCCAGGCCAGGTGCGTGCGATCCCTGGTCTGGGCACTTACGGGAGGCAACCAGTCAGTGAGCACTTGTCTCTCACATGATGTTTCTCTCCCTCTCCAAGAAGCAATGAAAAACTGTCCTCGGATGAGGATTAAAAAAAAAATTAGTAAATCCAGATACTGTACTTGACAGTCAAATAAATAAAAACAAAAGTATTTCTCTTTGGTAACTAAGTGGAAATACTGTAACTCTGACTCTAGGAAGCAAAAAGAGAGTTGCAGAACCAGGGAAGACATATACTGTGAAGTGCTGGCAAAAGAAGCTCTATAGAGTTGTGATAAGAAGAAATGCCCTACTTAAGTAGAAGTCATTAAATGTTTTACTTAGTTTTAGTGGATTCATAATATATGTAAATTATAATTGTTAAAGGTACAAAATAGTGTACAGTGAAAGGTAAAGTCTCCTTTCTCCCACAATACACTCTTCTCCTTGGAGGCCACCACTGTTACTAATTTCTTATATACCCTTCAAAAAGTGTATATTTTTATAAATATATACGTGAGTAAGTACATTGAGTTTGCCTCCCACAGAAATGGCAGTGTGCTCCATACACTGCTCTTGTATTGTTTCTTTTTAAAAGAACTTAGTGCTATATCTTGGAGATCCTTCTCTGTCCATGTAGATCTGCCTTACTGTTTTAGTGGCTTCCTGCTAGTGAAGTTGTTATTATTTTATAATTGTATTGAAATTATACCCATCATGTATTTCATCACTGTTAATGGACATTTAAGTTATTTTCAGTCTTTATCTTTTGTGAACATTTCTGTGATGAATACCCTTTTACATATCATTTTACACAATGTATATCTGCAGGCAAAATACCGGGATTAAGTCAAAGAGTGTATACAATTAAAGTTCTGATAGACACTGTCAGTTTGTCTTCCATAAAGGTGGTACTAACTAAATTCCAATACCTTCTTTTCCCAAACCTTGCCCTCCCAGTTTCTGAATATTGTTTTTATCTTGGCCAGTCAGCTAAGTGAAAAATGGTATCTCCCTGTATTTTACTTTGTGTTTCTCTTATTATGAGTGAGTTGAGCATTTCTTACATGTTTAAGAGAAGGGCTGGTCTTACTCAGGGTGAACTCTACTACAAAAGAGGGTAGAATGTTGAAGTATTATTAGCCAAGTTAAGACCAGAGGGGAGTACATTTTCTTGGGGAAAAGAGAACCTCGGTTAAGTCCTGAACTGTCTCCGCAAACAAGACCATCAACATCGACCCGTGCCACTGTTTTCTGTGCTGGGTCCCAGACCCTCCACAGATCAAACTGAAAAGCACCACACATCACCTGGGACCAAAATGTACCAAAGTGAGGCCATCACTGTCAAAATGCCTCATCTCATTAATCCTCAGCCCTGCTCTGACCAGGTACCCCTTCTCAGTCTTTTCCCCCGAGCTTTTTAGATCAACTGTGTCCAAAAGAAATATAATATGAGCTACATATGTAATTTAAAACTTTCTAGGAGTTACATTTTAAAAGTATAATCAATATATCATAATATATCCAAAATGTTATCAACATATTAAAAATTATTAATATTTTACATTCTTTATGGACTCTTTGTAATCCAGTGTGTATTTATACTCGTAGCATATCTCAAGCTGCACTTCAGTGGCCCATAGTGGCATAGGCTAGAGCTGTTTTGCCCAGTAGAACTTTCTGTAATGTTAGGTCCATGTTCCCATAAATACCCTTTGCCCTCCTATACGTTCAGTCTTTCCCTCTTCCACCAGAAAGAGGAAGTCCAGGCCCTCTCCCAAGTTCACTGTACCAGCTGCGGGCATTGCTAGTGGAGGCCACTGATTCTTCTATATACCAGACCTTCTTTGTGTGGAAGTCTGTCTGTAGGATGAATTTCCAAGAGGGAAATTGCCTGGTGAAACAATATTTACATTGTTAATTTTGACAGATATTGTCAAATTGTCTTCTGCAGGTGCTATACCAATTCATACCCCTATCTGTGCATATGTCTGTGTTTTTAACTGCTACATAATATTCTGAAGTGCAGATGATATACATTATAGTGCACAGGTCCCTTCTGACACAGGACATTAGGTTGTTTTCAGTTGTATTACAAACAATGCTGCAACAAGCATTCTTGTATTTCTTGTATGTGCTCCTTTGTGCATATATTTCTCTAGGATAATTAAAGAAAACCAAGAGAGGAAAAGCAACAGCTGTAGCTCAAAGACTCCAAGGTGGAACAGAGCTCAGAACAATAGAAACGGGGAGAGAACTGGTGTGCCTGGAACATGGGGAGGCTGGAGACCACAGGACACCTGTGGGCAGCTCCCTAACAGGGCCATGGCCATTGGTAAGGATTTGGATTTGATTCTGAGATCAAGGTTATCTAATCCGCATTTTAAAAGAACACCCTGTCTGCTGCATGGGAAATCCTTTCGAAGGAAAGAATGCAAGCAGGAGACCAAGCAATAACTCTAAGGGGCACCAGAGTCTTGGATGAAGTGAAAGAAAAAATCCTCAGCAGGGTGCACCAATGTAAGGCAAATGGAACAGGAAGTGCCCTGCTCCTGGCAGAGGAATCTGGAGTGCCGTGAGGGGACTAGTGGATCCACACGGCAGACGCAGCCTCTGCCATCAAGGAGCTTACTCTCTAGCAAGGGATGCAGAGATTCAGCAAATAATTTCTACTGGTGTAGACAACAATCCTGGGAATAGAGAACAGCACAGGCTTTGACATCAGGCCGTTTACATCTGAAACTCTGCTCTTCTCCTTACTGGCTGGGTTATGTTGGTCATCTCTCCCCGCCCCCTCCCCCAAGGGTTCATGAGATTAAATGAGATCATCTTTTGAAAAGCACCTAACACTGGCATAAAGGGGATGCTGAATTATATTTGGCGAATGAATGCAGAAAAATGTTCCCTTTCTTTGCCATCTGTCTTCCTGTGCCTCTGCCAGGCTTTCCAGGCAATTGGTTTGGTTCTAAATTCCTGCCACCCCCTCCAACTACAGAATGTGGTTGATTACCATTGATTCAACCCAGCTCATTAACCCTTTGCAAGTGGTTTTGCCAGAATCATGAGTTGCCAAGTAATGTAAATTAATTGTTTATGCTCCCTTGGGTTTATTCTTTTCCCAACATTATCCTTTATAAAAATAAATATTTTTCCCTTTCTCGCCCTTTTAATCATCAGGGAATTTAAAATATACTAGAAACAGTAAATTTATTTGATTAATGATACCAAATTATTATGGTTTATTGTTTGAGACCACAGCTACATGGGAACATTAGTAAATGTGATTGCTTTTGCTTGACTATTAGTTAATCCTGTGGTTTAGTGCACCAGTAATGGAGCACGCTGTTCCACTGACTAGCAGAAAATCAAAAGACGTAATTTTACAAAAGTATACATGTTAAGAAGACTGAGGTAGTTTTAAAATCTCTTGTGCTCTCAGCACATGTCACAAGGGTGTTCTTCAATGTAAATTCCTTTTCCAGTAAGTGTTCTCTATAGATCTTCTTAAATATAAAATAGAAAACTGAGGACTAGTGCTCTTAAGTTCTGAAACAATACGAGTTATTCCTAGCTACTGTTATTTTAAAATGCTTTCTTTGGCTTAGAGGCCTTAATTAAGAAGATTTGTTTTGGCAGTTATGGGATTTTGCCTTCTTTATGAGTAAATAATTCAAAACTGACAAAGTAGTATGATGATAATAGATAATAGTAGCTTGTTGGTTCAGGTCATAGCCACAGTTGGAAAGTAAAATAATATTATTTACGAAATCACCAGAACTTTCCACTCAAGGATAATAGATTGCCTAGGTGTCAAATCAAATGTGAACTCTCATGTTACCCTTTCATGCCTTCCTCTGTTCTTATACAACTTTATATCTATAAATAAATGCATGTATATGCAGGGCAGTTTTTTTCCTATTTCTTGTTTAATAACATGAAATCAAAAGCTTCTAGTTTAAGAGACTGAACCAAACATACACAGTGACCACCTGTTGCTGTAGGGCCCATCATTATATAGATTTTTTTTAAGCGGAGGTGGTGGGGTAAAATTAAAACAACAAAGAGAACAGGTGAGGAAGTCACCAATGGACAACACATTTCTGGAAGATAAGTGAAACAGAGCAGAGAAAGCCAAAACCCAGAATACACCAGGGACAAAGATACAGATAGAGTGTGAGAGAAAACCCTAGCATGGACATTTAATGAAAATATCACATTTATTTATTTGCAATTTGAAACTTATGAATTCTTTATTTCTGGAATTTTCCATTTAATATTTTTAGACTGTGGATAACTGAAACCATGGAAAGCAAACTGCAGATCAAAGGCGACTACTGTATGTGGAGAATCTACCCAGTTCCAATCAACTTTAGAACAATTTGGTTGACACAGAAAATTAGATTAACATTAGTATTGAAAAGAAGGTAAAAAACATTCTCATCAGACAAATCTCTTTTAATGAAATGAGAAGAGTATTTCATATTTTGTGACCACTTGAAACATCCAGGAGAACGCAGTCCCGTCTTTCCTCTAGAAGTGTGTGCAGGCTTCTTCCCTTGGTTTGGCGGTATTTGTGATAATCTTCTTGAATGACATTTACTTTGACTTCTTGGGCAAGCCGAGCTTCCTCCACAGATCTAGTGACTTCTTTCACTAAATCACTCTTCAGCAAAAAGGAATTCTGATGAAAAAGTTCTGTATCTGGTATCACGTAAGGTTTGACACTCATTATTTCAAGGCTTATTGCAGTGGACTGTCGGTGTGAGGCCTGGCCTGTGCGGGTATTCCCACTCGTACATGGCCAAGCAGTGGAACCTAACAAATTCCCCTCGCATGGTGGTAGAGGTGATTTTGTTTGGAAATTGTTGAAGGGATCCTGGTTTCCATCAGAAGGGCCATCTGGGCTACATGAGATTACTAAACCACAAGATATCACATTGTAAGTGTTCAATAAATGTTGGCAATTATGTCATGACTCAGGAACTTGCTCATTACTCCAGGTCAATACATGCACATATAATTTATTCCTTTGTAGAAACGCATTATATTCTGTAACTTGTTCATCCATTACCTTATTTAAGAAATCTTCAGATTACTTTCAGGTTTCGTGTTTTGGTTTGGTTTGGTTTGGTTTGGTTTGGTTTGGAGTGAGTGGCCTACCAAAAAATGATGCAACAAATTCCCTCATACACCTATCCTTTAATTATTGGTATTGTATTTCTATAGGCTGGATTTTCAAAAGTGGGATTGCTGGGTCAAAATATATATGCAAATTTTAATTGATTGGCCAACTTTTCAAGATTTAACTTTTCAAGAACTGTAGCAGACATACTCTGGTCAACAATGCTGATAACTGCCTGTTTCTCCATCCAGAGCTGGATGTTATTAGTCTCATAAATCAAAAATTTACAAATTGATGTCACTCTGATGGATTAAAAAAATGGCTCACTACTATTGTAATTTGTGTTTTCATGGCCTAGTATAGTTGAGTAATAGTTGAGTAATGTATAACTAATGTATAGTTATATAGTATTGGCTAAATGAAATTCATTTGTGAACTAATTTTTCATATCCTTAGCCAATTTTTTTATTCTATTACCAGGTTATAGGAGTTCTTTGTATTTTAAAGATATTTTCTTGTCTGTCCTATATTGACTTTGAGACCACTGTTTTCTAGGCAGAAGTTTCTAATTTTTATGTTGTCGAACTCATCAGATTTTTCTTTTATGGCTGCTGGGTTTTCTGTCTTGCTACAGGTTAAATGTCTCCCAAACTGAGACTATACAAATACTCTTCTATATTTCCTTTTGTTATTTTTATTGTTTTGTGCTTTAAATTTAGCTTTTTAATCCATCTGGGATTTATTTTTATAAAATATGAAGAATTAATAATAATAAGAGTAACAATAACAGCAAGCATTTACCTACCAATTCTATATGGCAGGCACTCTGTAAATACTTTATACACTTCAGGATTAGAGATAAGAAAATTAAGAGTTAGAGAATTTAAGGAACCAGCCAAATTTACGCAGCTAGGGTACATTACTGGAATTTGAACCCAAACAAACTTAATTAGGACCTTATCCTTCTAAATATCCATATGAACAGCTAGTTATGCCAACCGTATCTAATAAACATCCTTTCTCACATAATTAAAATACCAAATTCATGATACAAGTTCTCATATATAGTCAGTATATCTCTGAATTCTATTGTAATTGTGTTGTGTTGCAACTGTATTATTTTGATTTTAGTAGTTTTATAGTAAGTTTTGTTCTCTCTGGTAAGACAAGTGCTTCCTTACTACTCTTCCAAATTTATCCAATAAACTTTTAAATATTTTTATTACATATGAATATTTAAATCATTGTCTAATTTCTAACAAAATGTATCTTCATGCTTTGATTTCTATAACATTAAATGTGTCTTAGTTTGTTAAGAATTGACGTTTAAATCTATCCATAAATATGGCATAAAGCTCTATTTATTTAGGTACTTTAATAAAATAGTTTTTAAAAATGTAATTCTGGTACCTTTATCATTGAATTTGTTCTAAGTTATTTTATAATTTTTGTCACTATTATGAATGGTATTTTCTTCATATCTAACAGGTAATTGCTAATATAGAAAAGAAAGCTAATGATTTCAGAATATGTATCTGATATTTATCAATTGAGCTAAAATTTCTAATTGTTCTAATTGTTTTTTTAATTGGAATCTTTTGCATTTACTAGGTATACAGTCACACCACCGCAAAGAAGTTTATCTTTAAACTTTATGGAGGAGACTTATTACATTACATTACATTAATTACATTACATTAGTTATTACATTAGTTACCTTTAAACTTTAGGGAGGAGTCATATTAGTTAAAACTTTCCAGCTTTGTCACTAATTTTAACAGCAGTTGCTTTAATGTTTCATTCAATCAGATGAATTTGCTGACTGTAATTCACAGTCTTTGGCAGGTGTAGGTAGTTTCCTTCTGTTCCTGTAATACTTGTAATTTAGCAAGTATTTTATTAGAAAACCTACCTGACTTTATCAGATTTGCATTTATTGCTACAATAACATAATTTTTACCTTTAATTTGATATTGTAAGTTATGTTGATATGTTTTTCTAAAGTCCTAAAACATTGCGATTCTGCAATAAGCACTACATGATTATTGCTATGCTTCTCAAACCATTCCAGATCATGAAAAAAATAGAAAGCTCACTAGTTCACTGTGTGTGTTTGTGTGTGTGTGTGTGTATCCCCTTAATACCAAAACTTGCTACAAAATATGTAACACAAAAATTACAGAATTTTACTTATGAGGATATAAACAATTCTAAACAAAATATTAGCAAATTAAATAGAGCAGTGGGTTAAAAGAATGATAGCAAATGATATGAGAGTATAATTAAAAGACCTAAGACATTCAACAATGACAAAAAATACTACAGTAAGTTATTTCAAAAATTGGCTAGATATCAAAATTCAATAATATTAAAAAAATAGCTTTCCTACATTAACAACAACCAGTTTGAATTGGCAATGGGGAAAAAACCCATAGATTTTTTTAACCAAATTGTTTAGAGAAAAATTATTTTCAGTGTTATCTGTGGATTTGTGAAACATAATATTGAAGATTGAAAGTAAACATGGGTGAGGCCCTGAGTGTTGTCTAATGATTAATTCATGCCAGATTATTTAGAGATGGGGCATTAGGTGCTGACTCATCACATCTCCATTCCCTCAACCACCAGCCAAATTCAAAACAATCCTCGAGTTTCCCTGAAAATTACTGATGAAATTGTGTTTCACAGGAGAATTTCTGAAATTAATTTCCTTTTGCTTGGGCTAGTCTTTACATCAAGGGCATAGCTGATATTCACTTTAAGTCTGCTAAACACTGTGTTGTCACTCTTGACTATTAAAAAAACAACAACAACAACAACAAAAAACCTCCACACGTAGCCTGGATAGAAAATTCCCTGTAAAGAAAGAACTGGGTTGTCTCATTTTTTGGAAGTGTCCTACCTCCAGTCATTCATGGATGTAACAAATATTTATTGCACACAGTGCTGCACCAAGTGCTGGACAGGGCGACAGGGGGCACAGCAGGTCAGGGCCACGCCTCCTGAGAGCTTAAAGACTAGTGGACTGAGTGAGGATAGAGCGTGGCAGAAAGTGAGATAAACTTACTGCTTTCCTTTGGAACAATAAAATGCAGAGCAACAGTAAATAAAAATTAGTTATCTCCACTTCTAACTGACTAAATAGAGTCTTTATTATAAAAAGACCTGACAACAGTATACTATAATAAATTGTGATAATACATACAGGCAAGTCCTTTTTCAGTTCAGATCTGTATCCTCCTCCGCTATACTGTGTGAGGCACATGCTTTCTCAACAGAAAGAGAAGCAGCATTTCCTCTCCAGCTTCTCTCTGGAGCTGCGGTCGGCCTTGGGTGAAGGCCAGCATGGGTTGGCTTGCCCAGCAGAGACTCTGGCCTTGGCCTGGAGGCTAGCCTTGCTAAGACCTTGATGCACACATATAGTTTGGGTGCCCAGGGTCCAGGACAACGTGCAGGCGTGCCCCTGTGCAATATGGGGAATGGGTCCTCTGTGGGCTCTGGGTTGATGGGGTAGCACGGAGAAACATCTCAGTTTTTTTACGTCCCTAAAGAAATAGGTTGATCACAATGGGAACCACCAAACTGTTCATATATTTGATCTCATAATTCCATTTTATGAATTTATGAATGGGAATTTATGTTGAGGAAAGAACCCAAAAGAAAAAATGTCCAAAGATATTCTCATAGTATCATAATCGGCAATCATGATAAATTTTTAGCATCCCAAATACTTCCAGTGGAGAACTGTGATGTCACCCGGATGAAACATTACAGAGGTATTAAAAATGGAAAGGATGTGTACTATGTTAATTCACAGAATTACATTTAGAACAGAACATAAAATGAAATTCACACATGGGTTTTAATTATATGAAACATCAGTAGGATATCAACAAAGATTATAAGAGAATTTAGAATATTGCTGATGGTTTAGAATTTAATTAGAGTTTTTTTCCCCTAGAATTCTCTATTTTTTTAAAAAAAGAAAACCATTCAGTATGTAAATAAGAATAAATGACAACTGGCATCGACATATACAACCTATTCAGGCCAGGCCTGAAAGGAAAAAGCAGAAGCAGTTGCTGCTGGCATGCTGGGATTTTTCAGTCGACCCCTCCTCCAGCCTTCCCAGGTCCCGAACTGAGAGACCAGGTTCTGAGGCCCCACTACCTCCAAACAGATCACCCTGATGTTAGCCAATGAGACCTATAAGCATGTATCTCAGCTTCTCTGGGTTTCTGGCTCTGCACTCGGTCCCTCTTCAGTCTAACTAGTAATGCTAATTACCTGACTATGGCAACCTACCCTGAGGCTGTTTGCCTGGAACTCCACCTTGTCTGTCTTCATGCCTTTCATGGTCTCACACAGGCTTCCTCCCATCACCTTCCAGTGGAGCTGCTCCCCTAATACTGCCCATTCCATTGCATTTAGCTGGCTTACGCCTAGATGTCCTCTCCTTACCAAGGTTCATACCTTCATAGCTCAGACGCTTTTCACTTTTAAGGATCTCTACTAAAAGATAAACATCCTTAACAGCTCTACCATCTTAAGCCAGTATTTTGCAACATTGCGGCTGTGTTTGTCCTTCCTTGAGTAAGCAGAGAAAGGGGAGGCGGTGTAGGAATAACAGTAACAGTTACCTTTTATTAATACCTAGTCTGTGTCTAGCACTTTTTACACATCAATATTCACAACAACCTTGCAAGAAAACGTTCTGGTTTCCCTTTGCAGATCAGAAAAGTTTAAATAACTTGCCCATGATCACGTTGCTGGTATGTGACAAAGTCAGACTTCAAGGCAGGACCTGCCTGACTGGAAAGCCAGGGCTCCTCCAACCGCTCCGTGCGGTACGCAGCGCAGTTTCAGAGAAAGCGCTGGGCCAGGAGTCAGAAACCCAGCGGTGTGGCCTTGCACACAGCCTTACTTCTCCGGGCTCTGGTTTTTCCATCCGTAAAGCGAGGGGACTGGACTTAAGAAGCTGCCCACGAGGAAGAAACAGAAAGGGCTAGGGAAATGGCTAAAATGATCCTCAAAGGCCCTCCTTTTCCATTTCACCTAGAGACCGCTGACCGGCCAGGAGAGGTGCCCACATGGCATGTTATCCATTAACGGAAGAGAAACAGAGAAAAGGCCAGGCCGACCATCACAAATTTTCCTCAACTGTCATATGAAGACAGAAGCACAGGACTCCTTACACTTTTGGAAAGAGAATCCTTTCTGATAGAAAGCTCTGAGCTGACAATTTTAAGCTCTGAAATATAAGTACTCTCCCATATGATGTGGGGAAAAGTCCTGGTGGAAGGGTTGCCGGCCATCACTGCGGGTGCAGGGTTCGCGGTGAGGAAGTCCTGTCAGGGCAGACTCTGAATTTGCAGGAAGGACTGGAAGGAGGGAATACATCAGGTTGTCGTTTTCGCACCCAGGACTGAGCAGTGTCGCCATAAGTTTGTCATCAAACACAACATGCGAATGCAAGTGCGAGGAAGCACTGCAATGGGAACAAAACCCCCCGAACAGGTCAGTGAGTGAGGCACAGATTGTTCTTTTCCCAGGAACTACCATGTGGGGCAAGCTTCCTGTGTCATCATACACAGACCTATAATAACCCCTCTTAAAAACACAAGACTACGTCTTCTTAAGTTTTATTCAGCACAATACATAAAATCCAACCTCGAGCAAGCTGGAAAGCATTTAAAATTCAGATTCAACCCATCAGTTACTGGCGCTGAACCCAGATCTCCCCCCACCTCTCCTGGGCCCCCGTCTCCAGAAGCTGTTTTCCCCCTGCAGCGAGCACTGGGCTGGCACAGACCTTTAGCCTGGCTCTCCGAGGGAGGTCAGGTCACTTGGCACCTGTAGAAGGTGTCTTGTCCAGGAGCGGGCACGTGTCAACAAGGCTGACAGCAAGCAGTGGGGGCTGGGCTGCTCCCTCTGTTCTTCCCGCAGGGCTGGCCTCGGTGCTCCGTGCGTGAGCAGGGCAGGACCCTGCGCCTCTGTGCCGGATTGTGGCGGGAGCAGCCGCCACCTGCCCGCCCGCCTGTGGCGCTCTCACCCGGGTCAACAATTCATTAGTGGGCAGTGAGTGCTCTGAAAGTTCTGGGAACATTTGCCAGACTCCAGGCATTTTTAAACCAGACCGTCAGGAGGAAGACCTGGTCAATGCTAAAAGTTCAAACAGTAGGCAAAGAGGGTGTGTAAGTTTTTTCTACTTCCAAGGCACCGCCTCAGCACTGACTTCTGCTTCTCGGGATCTCAGTTAAGGTGAAACCGCGGGGAGACAGAATCTCAACCGTCTCTATTGAGCTGCGGGTTGCTACATGATGCTATTAATAGAAGATATTTGAGGACTTTAACAACAAACTATGTTGTTAGAATTGACCTTTAAAATTCAAATCAAAGCATTGTATGCCTTTCCTATCAGAATACCCCATATTACACGTTGTTTCTTTCCAGATAAATTGCTAATTTACCAGTGAACATCCCCCTTTTTAGAGTCTCCCTGGAGGGGTGGGACGGCGTGGTATGCATCATTTGGAGGCTGTTTTGTTATTAGGACCCCCTGGTGATTGATTCTGAAAAGCAGACGCCACTTCCCCAGTCACCGAGGTTCACAGCCAACAGCTTCTGTGTTTTCTATTTTTGGTTTAGCTTTTCTGGGTTGTGGAGGTCAGTTAATTACAGAAGATTCTGCCTGAGCAGGGCCAATACAAATACTGAGCTGAGCCTAACTCTGGGCTTAGAAAGCCATGGGGGTAGGCGTTCTTATACATCCCACAAATGTTTATTAAGTGCCTACTATGCGCCAGGCACTCTGAAGGGTGCTTTGGACGGAGCACCAGCAAAGGCCTCACAGAGCTTACATTTCAGTAGGGGAAAAGAATGAATAAATATATTTTACACCATATATTATATAATGCCAGACAGTGAAATATGAAGAAAATAAAGGAGGGGAAGAGGCAGAGAGCGATGGGGGCTGTCATTCTGAGAGGCGGTGATGCTGAGCAGAGAACTAAATGCGGGGAGAAGGTCAGCGCAGAAAGCAGTTGAGGCAGAGGGAGGCAGAGAGAAAGTGCACGTGCAAGGACCCAGAGGCCGCTGTCACCCGACCAGGGACTCAGGAAAAAGCAGCCCATGCCTGGGCTGCTTACGGGCTGCTAAGGAGCCCTCCCTGCCCCCTCGGTCAGACCACTGTGCAGGGGACAACCCTGTGCACACAGCCAGCTAATGTCTCCGCTAGAGGCACATGCTTGGGACTCAGAGGAATAGCAGGACGGCAGGGACAGGCGGGGAAGAGAGAGGTTAGAATGAGGGAGAGTGATAAGTCGCAAACTTAGTCTTAAAAGATTAGTGATTTAGACTAAAAATACTTTTCCCTATGTGAACTAACCACCAGCAACATGGGACACAGGATTTCGGAGCAACCCCTCCATGGGGCTCCCTTCCTTTCCCCATTGGGGCAATGATTTTCTGCCAACAACCATGAGGCTGGAGTGAAATTTAAGCACATCAGCCCACATGACAATACCACGTTAATTTGGAAACTTAAGCCTGGCTATTTCCATGCCCATCTCACAAAAAGACATTCTCTTCTTCCTCCCTCTTTTTATTCCTTCCTTTATACTATTTGTACCACGCTTATCTCTCCTGAGATACGACATTCTGGGCAGCAAAGTCAAAAGAACCTTGGCATAAGCGTAAAATCACTAATATTTTTAAATTTAAAAAAAAAAACAAGTAAAATACTTTCCTCACCTCTTGGTCCAACTCTAATCCCTTTCTTGATGAGAGACTTTTATTTTCTGCTTTATTTCTGAATTGTTTAAAATGGTTTATAAATCTATTGCTTTGACAAGCCCATATGCAATTACTCGATATTATTTTAATTTTAAAAATAATTTGAAAAAAACAAAGTTGTTGTGCTGTAATGTGTTGACATCTCCTAGGCCTAGGTGAGCCTGTCTCCCCTAAGTGGTTACTACAAAGGAGTTGATAATAGTGGACAGAGAGCATGTACATTACTGAAGAACCTGTTAGAAATGTGATTTGAGGATTTCTGATGCAGTTTGTACCTGGGAGTATGAGATAGAACTGTAGCCCAAAGAGCTTTCCCATTCTCACTCCCCTCCCCTCCCAACATAGACCCAACTGAATCAGGTTAATAAAATCAAGAAGCCTCCAAGCTATAGGAGTGGCCACTCATGCAATTTAAAGTGAAAAATAAAGTTCCATTCTCCAGCATTCAAATCTATTTGTTAATCAAAAGTTAGCGAGCATAAGCATTATTACAGGGAAGGAGAAATCAGAGAAAGAGAAATAAGCCAAGGACAAACGATCCAGGATTGACAGTTCTCATTGAGATAGACACGCATGGCTGACTGGTGATACTGAGTTTTACATAGTTTGTTTGCCAGGTGGTGCTTAACCCTCACCCCAGCCCTGACCTCCCTGTGCTGGGGATCAGAGATGGGATGCAGGTGTCTGTCTAGCATTTACTTAAGAGTAAAAACACTGAAAGCTTATTAACGGTGTCTGAAGCAGCATTGAAATGTTCCTTCTTTGAAAATGGCTATGTTAAATAAGTAATCTCAAAGTGGTTACATTAAAAACTGTAGACCCATTTCCTCTAAAGCTGAAAATGAGATGATTCTTTTCTTTGTTGGGCTCCAACTTGCTCCTCCACTCCTTCCTGCTCCAAGGATCTAGTCCCAACTTTGCACATACTGGTGTTTGTTACTGCTTAAAAAATAAATAACTGGGGTTATTCAATGACCCCCTGCCCCTTACTGGGAAACATCTCTAGACAACGAATCAAGTGCATGTGAGGCTGAGGTCTCTACAGTTGAGACTGGTGGGAGGCGTAAGGAAGGCTGAAGCAGAAAGGCAGGGTCCAGACGGAAACAAAACTAATGCGTTCCGACCGTAGAATTCTTGGAACCCAAGGCGCAGAAGAAATGTGCCAATGGGTGACCGCAACAATAGGGATGTTCCTTAAAAAAAAAATGCTCCTTGCTCATTGTGTAAAAATAAATGGTGTGCTGAGCAGGGTCCTGCTCTTTTTAGGTAATCCTAAATTCTTGTGGTTGTCACATAAATGGGGCACAAGATAAGCACAAGTTCACTAAAATACATTCTTAAAAGGTCAATAATAGGGCTTCCAGTCAAGATAGGGAAGTAGGTAAACACTGTACTCACCTCCTCCCACAACCACATCAGAATTACAAACTAAACTACAGAAAAACTATCACTGAGAACTGCCTGAAATCTAGCTGAACAGAAGTCCTACAGCTAAGGATATAAAGAAAGCCACGTCAAGACTGGTAGGAGGTGCAGAGATGTGGAACAGGCATGTCCCACATCCACACACAGCAGTTAAAAACCAGAAGACATATCTCAGCTGTGGAGGTCCCCTGTGAGGAGGCAGGGGTCGCAGCCCCACACCAGGCCCCTCAGGCCAGGGTTCCAGTGCCAGAAAGAGAAGTCCCCATAACTTCTGGCTGTAAAAAAAACCAGTGGGGATTATAGCTAAGTTAAATAAAAAGCTTTTGGAATCCCAGACATTCCTCTTAAAGGGCCTACTCATGGACTTACTTGCTGACAGGCAGACTTGCTCTGAGCTCCAGCGCTGGGGCAGCAGCTTGAAAGGCACCAAGAACACACATAGGAAGGAACTGAATTGTCGGGCTTCAGGGCAAGGTCTGGAGAAACAGCTTTCTCCCAGACTGAAATGCTGGCAGAAGCCATTATTCCTTTGCTGAGCACCCCTGCTTGCAGTGCAGGCAGGTGCCATACATATATGAGTCTCCATCAACCTGGCTAACACTCTTTGCCCCACCCTAGTGTTCCCTGAGACCCCACACCACCCAACTTGCAGGCCACCCAAGCCACTTCCAGTGGCATTTCCATACAAACCGTCTGTCTTGGCTCAGGCTGCAGATCTTCCTAAAAATCTCTCGAAGATCCACAAATGCCAAACAAGCAGAATCTGGCCTCTGCATGCCATGTAACTCTTTCTAAGCAGCCCCAAGCCTGGCACTAGTGGCACCTGGACTCCATTCACAGCTTGGCTTCTCCTGAGCACCTCCAAGCACAAGGAGCAGCCATCTGCAGATCACTTTGTAGCTCATGCCGGGTGACCCTGAGCAGGACACAGGCTGTGGCTGACCTTGGCCTACATTTCTCAAGAGGTCCCAGAGCCAGTGCACCCAGTGGACAATTTCAGACCATGATGAAGCTCCATGAAATCACCTCGATGAGCACCAGTCAAAGGATGGACTCAGCAGGCACCAGAGCCCTGCTGAAGTAAGTTCTGCTCTGTGGGGCGGGCCCCTGCACAGAAGCTCTTTCACTCTAGTCATAGTTGGTCCTTGGAACCAACTGGCCTGGCATCAATCCCTCCAACTGACACGCCAACAATAATGATGGTCTGACAACAGGAGGGTGCACACAACCAACATAGAGGGTGCAGCTGGAATGCCCTGTGAGGCTGTGCCACTGGGCCCTACAGGACACCTACTGCATTAGGCCATTCTACCAAGACAGGAAATGTAGCAGCTCTACCTAATACGTAGAAACAAATACAGGGAGACTGCCAAAATGAGGAGACAAAGAAATATGGCCCAAATGAAAGAATAGGAGAAATCTCCAGAAAAAGAACTAAACTAAATGGAGACAAGCAATCAACCAGATGCAGAGTTCAAAACACTGGTTATAAGGATGCTCAGGAAACGTAGGGGAAGAACAGATCAACTCAGTGAGAACTTCGGCAAAGAGATAGGAAACATAAAAATGGAGATAGAAAACATAAAAAAAGGACAAGTCAGAAATGAAGAATTCAATTGCTGAAATGAAGACTACACGAGAAGGAATCAATATTAGATTAGATGAAGCAGAGGAACAAATCAGTGATTTGGAAGATAAGGTAGCAGAAAACACCCAATCAGAATAGCAAAATGAAAAGAGAATCTCCAAAAGTAAGGATTGCCATGGCCAGGTAGCTCAGCTGGTTAGAATGTCACCCCAATACACCAGGTTGTAGGTTCAATCCCAGTCAAGGCACACACAAGAATCAACCAATGATTGCATAGATAAGTGGAACAACAAATCAATGGTTCTCTCTCCCTCTCCCTTCCTCTCTCTCTCTCTCTAAAATCAATAATAAAATTTTTTTCTTTTAAAGTGAGGAGTATAAGGAGCCTCTGGGAAAATATCAACTCTCCCAACATTCATAACATAGGGGTACCAGAAGGAGAAGAGAGAGAGCAAGGATTTGAAAACCTATTTATAGAAATGATGATAGAAAACTTCCCTAACTTGGCAAAGGAAATAGACATACAAATCTAGGAAGCACAGAGTCCTAAACAAGATGAACCCAATGAGGGCCACACGAAGACATGTCAAAATTAAAATGCCAAAGGTTAAAGACAAAGAGAGAATCTTAAAGGTTAAAGACAAAGAGAGAATCTTAAAAGCAGCAAGGGAAAGGCACTTTGTTACTTACAAGGGCATCCCCATAAAACACTGTCAGCTGATTCTCAACAGAAACGTTTCAGGTCAAAAAAAAATTGACATAAAATATTCAAAGCAATGATGAGCAAGGACCTAAAACCAAGATTAGCCTACCCAGGAAAGCTATCATTTAGAATTGAATGACAGATAAAGATCTTCCCAGACAAGAAAAAGCTAAAGGAATTCATCACCACCAAACAAGTATTACAAGAAATATTAAAGAGACTTCTTTAAAAAGAAGGGGAAAAATATAAAAAATATGAATAATAAAATGGTAATAAATACATAGAGATCAATAATCACTTTATTTTTTAAAGATTTTATTTATTTATGTTTAGAGAGGGGGGAGGGAGGGAGAAAGAATGAGAGAGAAACATCAATGTATGGTTGCCCCTTGGGCACTCCCTACTGGGGACCTGGTCCACAATCCAGGCATGTGCCCTGACTGGGAATCAATTCAGTGACCCTTTGGTTTGCAGGATGGTACTCAATCCACTGAGCCACATCAGCCAGGGCTCAACAATCACTTTAAATGCAAGTGAATTAAATGCTCAAATCAAAAGGCACAGGGTGGCTGAATGGATAACAAAACAAGACCCTTATATATGCTGTCTACAGGAGACTCACTTCAGATCAAAAACACAAAGACTGAAAGTAAAGGGGTTGAAAAAGATATTTCATGAAAGTGGAAACAAAAAAAAGGTGAGTTAGCAATACTTCTACTATACAAAGTAGACTTTGAAACGAAGGCTATAACAAGAGACAAAGAAAGACCCAGCAATACCACTTCTGGGTATGTATCCCAAGAAATCCAAGGCACTAAATCAGAAAGACATATGCATACATATATTCATTGTAGCATTGTTACAATAGCCAAGATATGGAAGCAACCTAAGTACCCATCAATAGATGAATGGATAAAAAGAAGCGGTATATATGAGGTCTGCCTGGAAATAAGTCCAGCCATTGTTAATATAACAAGAATGGTTTGCATTACATTGATGTAACCTGGCAACCAAGAAGAGTAGACTGGAATGTGCATGCGTGAACAATGACAACTTCACTGTACTAGTCAGTGTGGGTAGTAGACTCCTTTGAGTGAGCATGTGTACTGTGTGGCCATGACATTCAAAGTTACTGAGCAAGTAGAGCAATGAATCTGCATCAAATTTTGTGTTAAGCTTGAACATTCCTCTGTGGAAACTATACAGATGATTCAGAAGCCTCAGCTATGGACAACTGGTGATTGGCAGTTTCACCACAACAATTTACCAGCTCATGCATCACGTCTCCTGCAGAGTTTTTTTTGAGAAATATCAAATCACCCAGGTTGCTTAGCCCCCCTACAGTCCAGATTTGGTGCCCTGCAACTTCTGAATTTTCCCAAAACTAAAGTCACCTTGGAAAAGGAAGCAATTTCAGACCACAAATGAGATTCAGGAAACTACAACAGAGCAGCTGATGGCGAATGGGAGAACTGTGTGAGGTCCCAAAGTGCCTACTTTGAAGGGGACTGAGGCATCATTGTCCTATGTACAATCATTTTTGTATCTTGTATCTTCTTCAATAAATGTCTCTATTTTTCACATCACATGGCTGGATATCTTCTGTACAGACCTCATATATAAAAAAAACACTATAATACTCAGCCATAAGAAAGAATGGAATCTTGTCATCTGCAACAACATGGGTGGACCTAGAGGGTATTGAGCTAAGTGAAATAAGTCAGACAGAGAAAGACAAATACTATATGATTTCACTTATATACTAACTCTAAAAAACAAAATAAATGAACAAAATACAAACAGACTCAATGATACAGAGAACATTTTGATGGCTGCAAGAGGGGAGGAATGTTGGGAAGCTGGATAAAAAAGGGGATAGGAGTAAGAAGCACAAATTGGTAGTTACAGAACAGTCATGGGGATGTAAAGTACAACATAGGGAACAGAATCAATAATATTGTAATAACTATGCATGGAGCCAGGTGGGTTCCAGATTTATTGGGGTGATCACTTCACAAGTTAAAAATGTCTTATCAGTGATTGTACACCTGAAACTAATATAATATTGTACATCAACTATAATTGAAAAATAAAAATTATTTTAAAAAATAAGTTCTATCGCTCAGTATTGTCTTATGGTGTTTTGTTTAAATGGTAAATATATATAAAATGCCCTTCGGTTGGCTTACTAATTGGCACCTAGATAATTATGCTGATAAATATCTTCAACAAACAGCGTATCTCAAAGAAAAGAAAAATCACTTATGAAATTTAAATATACAGGTGCATGAAATGATGCTCAACATCACTAATCATCGGGGAAATGCAAATCAAAAGCAGTGATGTATCACCTCACACCTGTCACCATGGCTATCATCAAAGAGACAAGAAACAACAAATGTTGATGAGAATGTGGAGAAGAGGGAATGCTTATGCAGTGTTGGTGGGAATGTAAATTGGTGCAGCCACTATGGAAAACAGTATGGCATTTTCTCAAAAAATTAAAAATAGAATTACCATATGATCCAGCAATTCCACTTAATAGTATTTATCTGAAAAATCATAAACACACTAACTTGAAAAGATATTTGCAACTCCAATGCTCACTGCAGTGTTATTTACAATATATTGAAAGCCAAGATATTGAAACAACCTAAATGTCTACCAATAAATGACTGGATAAAGACATGGGTATACATACACAATGGAATATTACTCGGTCATAATAAAAGATTGAAATCTTGCCATTTGTGACAACATGGGTGGACTTTAAGGGCATCATGGTAAGTGAAAGGTCAGACAACAAAAAAAAGATATACCATATGATATCATTTATATGTAAAATATAAAACAAAGCCAAGCACATAGATATATAGAACAGATAGGTGGTTCCCAGAGGTGGAGAGCAGGGGGTGGGAGAAATGGCTGAAGGGGATCAAAAAGCATCAACTTCCAAAAATAAGTAAGTCCTAGGAATGTAATTACAGCATGGTGACTACAGTGAACAATACCATATAGCATGTTTAAAAGTTGCCAGGAGATTAAATCTTAAAAGCTCTCATCACAAGAAAAAGAAACTACATATAGTGACAGATGGTGACCAGACTTACATGGTGATCATTTCTCAATATACACAAATATCAAACCATTGTGTTGTGTGCCTAAAACTAATATAATGTTGTATGTCAGTTATACCTCAATACAATTTTTAAAATTTTTTTAAAAAGAGAAAAGAAACCTAAATGGGATAAATGGCAAGTGAGCTTAACTGAAGCCCAAACAGAGCCCAGTAATGGAGATGCTTTCCCTTTGATATTAATATGCAATGATATAATATTTTCCTTTCTGAATTAATCAATCACTGTAATCAATAATACTATGCTAAGTGCAAGGACCATCTATGAAATCTTGGAATCTGTTATTTCCCTTTTCGCAGAGATCTACGCTATGGCAAGTCTCCTGGTAACAACAAATGTTATTTGTTTCCAGGAAAACGATCTTTATATAACATGCGCCTTCCAGCCATGCCTAGTCAATATCCAGTTGGAACATACTGCAAGAACACATGCCTTGTTCGGCACCGTTCTTTTCAGGGACTTTCTAACCAAATTCAACTGGTGACCACATTCAGTTACACGGTTGAGTTTTGGTGAAGATGCAACAGTGTTTTTCTTTTCTTCTCATCAGCTGTACTCATTATCTACAAAGTTTCTGAACAACAATTTTAAAAAGTTAATATTAAAGAGGAGGCCATATGAGGTAATAATTTTCTTTACTGGAGATGTTCAAGGCTGAGCATCTGTTTTCTTGTCTGAAAATGGGGATAGTGGATTTACCTCACAAAGAGTATTCTGAGAATTAGAGATAATACATGCAAAGTGCCTATCCCAATAACTCAATACAGTATATGATCGATAAATTGAAAGAGCTATCATAAATGGGAAGAGAGTTGCGATAGATGACTTATAGGATTAACTGACATCTTTAGTCTAAGATTCTGGAATTCTAAATTCTAACCTTTTAACGGCTTATAGAACTGCAAAGAATTTCCCCAATCACAAATATGTGTTGAGTGCTTACTATGGGCAAAGCACTGTATTTCAAGAACAACTGTCAGCAGACAATGAAGAGCAAGAACTCAGTAATCGATTTTTACACACTTGTATAAATATGGTAACTCCATAAAGGCCCCTACAAAAGCAAACAACAGCTAATGACAATCTTCTCCCCAAAGGGTAACTCTGAATAGGATGCATATGGCCTGTAAATATGAGGCCTTTGTTCTAAGACAATATAGGCTCTAGCCAGGAAACAAGAAGGGCAGAATTGAGAGAAGTAAGTCCAGAATGTAGACTGTCATCCTAGCTCAGGAAAGCCATGGGAGAGGCTGAAGGCTTGGGCAGGTCTGGGCAAAGCTTGGGGACTGCTGGCTGACAGATGATCACCCCAAAACACCCTTTACCAGCAACCTGAGAGGCAGGAAAGAGAAATCCCATCCTGGATCCAGGAGAGGGGGTAGAAGCAGGCTGGACAAATAAAAGCAATGGCTGTAGGGCAGAAGTCACTGAAATTTTGACCCCACACCTTTTATCCTTACCCCACACCCCAACATACTATTTCTAAGTTACCTCCATGTACTCCGTATTAAGTGGTATAAAATGTACCTTCCATTTTAAAACCTTCACAGTTGTAAAACCTTCACAGAGTACAGACATTTAAAAAGAGATCTATTAAAACAGTCTTTGTGTGCACGCCACTTTTGAAAGAATACGTAAACTGGTGGGAGAGAGGGGAGTTTGGAGCTGTCAATCCCTGCATAGAACCTCAAAAGGCAAAAACATCCTATCAAGTCTCCCTTAGCTATTCTTCAAAAAAGAACCCTGTCACCACTCAGTAACCAGGGAGGAACAGTGCCAGGTAAAAACTCAGTCTCCCACCTCTAGTTTCTAGCCTCTACCTGGCCTTCCAATTACACTTTTGCTCAAAGGTTGCTATAGTTACATCTGATGCCACTGCCAGGAGGTTTTCCACCATTAGGAAACTCAGACCCTATAATCTGGTAGTAACCATATCTGACCTGGAAGAGTTTGGGTGGTAATATTATTCAGGTAATGGCTGTTTTCAATTTGGGGGGAGGGAAAGCACTTTGTTTAGCCTGTATCTTCTGAGGAGAGGGACTGAATCTTATAGGGCTCTCTTTGTACAGAGTCTTGGATGTAATAAAGCACTGGGTTCTATTTGTTTTGTTGATTGTATTTAGCTAAAAATGAAACTAGAAAAAATTGTATTCCCCCCTAAAACAGGTGTATTATCTGTAAATATTATAGCATTTTTTTCTTGCAGGTTTTATACACAGCACATTGTCCATATTAGATAACATCAAATTTGCTGTGGAATTTTTTATATATGCTTGATATTATCACTGTAGAGAGATAAACCTATGAACAAATAAATCTACAGTTGGTAACATGACCAGAGCAAACTATACCGGCAAAACCATTTGTCCCGTTTGCTCCATTTCCTATATATGACTATGACTGTATTTTGCAGCCAGGACCCCTCAGCCCCGACTGTGCAGGGCCTCCACAGATACACAAACCACATTTTGGGTCTTAGTTTAACAAGCCTTCAGTTGGAAGAACTAGCTGCTTTCTGCCTCTAAACGCTGCCGCTGGCTTAGAGATGCTTTATCTCCCGGTGCACCTTCAAGGAATGGCAGCATGCCCGCTGCTTCTATCTGTTTAGTCAAGCCTGGGGGACATGAGCATGGTTCTTACTGACAAGAGGCAGTTAGTTTACTGGAGATGAAACAAACTATAAAACCCAGCTTGTGTAGGATTTGGGGAACACAGTTTTATATCTCAAAAAACTTAAGAAAAATTAATTCTATAGACTGGTAGCAATTAAGGAAGTCATATTGCTGGGGATTTTTTGTTCTTTTTTTTTTTTTTTTAAATAAAGTTAGGTCAGGCTTCTGTTTCCTCAGTTCCTTTTTACTTGGATTTGTCACAGTACTGTAAGGACAGCACCAGGGAGCGAGCCTTCCTCAATACCAGTTCATGGCAACGGCTGGTTCAGTGCCTTATGTGGAGTGGGACATGGATGAGAAAGGAGAAAAGCAGAGATGTCAATGACTTCTTGAAAGACTTATAAGAAGGCTATGACAGATTTTTTGACTGTATAAAATACTGAGTGCCTTAAATAACACATTTTATCATAGCCAGTCTTATCACTGTTAGTCATAAGATTAATGTTATTTTATCTAACTAGAGTTTTTACATTCATTTATAGTCAATTCCATTATTTAACTTGATGTGAACTTTCTACTATATTTTCCCCAATTATGTAAGTGAGCCGATTATGCAACTAAGAGGCTGGCAAATATGGGAATTATTACAGAATCAACATTTTTTACAGATCACAGCTCAGGTTGTTTGTGGAGGAACAAAGAGAATATGAAATTTTTTTTTTTCTGGTCTGCTCTGTTCAGGTTTATCATTCCTAGGCCTGATTATTAAATGCCTGACTCTTAATCCCTTTTACAAATTAGCCTGGTCTTTGGTCCATATATGAAAGGAAATTAGGTTTTGCTTTAAAATGATAAAGCTCTAGGACTGGAGAAACAAAATACTAAAACAAAATACTAGTTAAGTCACTACAGCAAAATATTATTAATTTAAAATCCATTCATCAGGAATTTGTGATAGCTCCGAAAGACATAATATGCAAGTGTACCTTTGACCTAATTGTGTAAGAATTTGCTAGGCCAGTCACTAGTGGAAAACTTTTTTCAAAGAGAAGGCTGAAACTTCTAAAGAAACTGTTTCTATTACCTTGTAGTAATTTTAGACATTTATAATACTGAATGACTTCTTAATTATAAATCATTCTTATCCACAAGTTAAGTCCTCCCTGAGCCACTAAGTAAATCTTCCTTGACCTACTTATAAGATTTGCTGTAATGATGAAGACAGCCTTTCATTTATCAAACAAAAGCCTTTTCCTAAGTCAAACTGTCCTTCTAGTTTTCTTTGAGCAAAGCAGTTTGTTGGATGTTCTGGTTTAAGGAATGAATACGTAAGATCTAGAAGCAGTTTGCCTATATTCAAATCCCCCCTTCTACCAATTGGGTACGTTATTTATTACGGTCCTGATGCTTCCATTTCCTCATCTGTGAAAATGGGGAAAATAATATCTAAAAGATTTAACAATTGTGAAGCACTGAGAACAGTGCCTGCTCCCTTAGAATTATCTTCTGTTGCCATGACACTATATTGCAGGTAGACTCAGTCATACCCTCCAGGGCATCACTAAGGGAAACTTCTGTGAAATAAAATGGTAAACACTTTACAGCAAGCAGGTTTCTGGTCCGCCTTTACAAGGCTCAAGGGCATATTTTCACAGAAAGTGCATCACAACCGGTTTCCAGTTCTTCAGTCTTCCTTTACTCTGGCCTCCAGCCACCCAAGCCTGCCAGGTACTTCTGGTCAATTATGCATAAGCTTTTTCCAAGCCACCGCCTTCCAGTCTCTACGAATTGCCTCCCTTAATGCTAGGATTCATCCCTCCTTGAAGTCCTCCCTCATGAACGCCCTCTACTATGATAAGCCCTCAACTCACACATGGCTCTCCTAGGGAAGCCCTTGTTGAGCAATGCTGCAGATCGTTAGTCTCTCTGAATCGCACGGTCTTGAGCAGTCCAGCCCGAGTTCCCCGACTTCGGGCTCCAAACAAGCTTCACGGTTAAAGACACAAGAACACGAGGATGACTGAGCTGCGGCCCCCGAAGGTTGCCGAGAGCGACCCAAAGCCACTTTTGGGATGATTCGTTTGGATCAGACAAGGACGAGGGAGAAGGGAGGTTAATGACGCACCTGAATAAGCCCGCTATAGGAGGGAAGATAAACTAAGGCTTGATACGGTGTTGACAGCAAGAGCCGCGCGCGCTCCCGCGCGCGCGCACACACACACACACACACACGGGAAAAGAGGCGCAGTCCCATGTTTCTGACAGTGACACAGCCCTGATCCGGACACGCTCTCAAAACTGCCCCGATTTCCGGAGCGTCTCTGCCCCCGCTACCTCTAGACTTAATGTTAGAGCATCTCCTCGCCCTTCCCGGCTAAGGCGCAGCAGGCGCCATCTCCTCCCCCACCCCACCCTCTGGACCGCGGGGCCGCAGCTCTCCGCCCCCAGCGAACGTGGCTCCTTAGTGTCCTCTGGAGCACAAGCGTGGCTGTCGGATTTCGAACCCCGGCGCCGACCCTCGCCCTCGCGATCGCCACGCGCCGCTGAGTCGCTGGCGCAGCCTTTGCCCCCGCATCAATCATTAACGGGCCAGCTCCGGCTGCTGCGGCCCGAAGGGGGCGGGGAGGATGGTACGGAACTCGAGACAGGGGACAACTCTACCCCCGGAGGCGGCCGCGAAACACTAGCCGGAGAGGCCCCCGCCCTCCCCCTCGGTGCGCCCGTCCCTCCCTCCCTCCAGCGCCTCAGCTCCCACATCCCCGCCTCCCGCGCCGCGCGATGCCCAGTCACCGAGGCAGCGCCGCCGCCGCCGCCGCCGCCGCAGTCCGCCGCGCCACCGCTGGGGCTGCCGCAGCGCAGGCGGCCGGGAGCAGATAGCTGGGAGCCTGGCGAAGGGGACAGCAAGCCCCGCGCGCTCCTGCCAGTCGCTGGCTGTTTACAAACCGATTATTTTTATTTATTTAGTTATTTTTAGGAACGGCTGCTTAGAGGCTCAGGTCTTCTCGAACCTGCAACGACACTCTCCGCGCGAGCACAAAGGCTCCGACGGCGGCCGGCGGGGGGCTGCGGAGCGCGCGGAAGCCGGCGCCAGAGGTCGCCTTTTCGCGTCCTAGCCACGACCCGGGCACCATGCCGCGGCGCCTGCAGCCCCGGAGCGCGGGCACAAAGGGCCCGCCGGCCACGACTGAGAGAGCTTTGGCGGCCGCCCCGCGCCCCCACCCTTCCGCCTCGGGGGACCCTCCAGCCTCCGCCAAACCGCTGCTGCGCTGGGACGAGGTGCCCGACGACTTCGTGGAGTGCTTCATACTGTCAGGCTACCGGCGGCTGCCTTGCACGGCGCAGGAGTGCCTAGCCTCGGTGCTGAAGCCCACCAACGAGACGCTCAACTTCTGGACGCACTTCATCCCCCTGCTGCTGTTCCTGAGCAAGTTCTGCCGTCTGTTCTTTCTGAGCGGCCGCGACGTGCCCTTCCACCACCCGTGGCTGCTGCCTCTGTGGTGCTATGCGTCCGGCGTGCTGCTGACCTTCGCCATGAGCTGCACGGCGCACGTGTTCAGCTGCCTATCGCTGCGCCTGCGCGCCGCCTTCTTCTACCTGGACTACGCGTCCATCAGCTACTATGGCTTCGGCAGCACGGTGGCATACTACTATTACCTGCTGCCCAGCCTTAGCTTGTTGGACGCCAGAGTGATGACTCCTTATGTGCAGCAGCGCCTGGGCTGGCACGTGGACTGCACGCGCCTCATCGCTGCCTACCGCGCGCTCGTGCTGCCCGTGGCCTTCGTGCTGGCTGTGGCCTGCACCGTGGCCTGCTGCAAGAGCCGCACTGACTGGTGCTCTTATCCCTTTGCGCTGCGTACTTTCGTCTTCGTCATGCCGCTCAGCATGGCCTGCCCCATCATGCTTGAGAGCTGGCTGTTCGATCTGCGTGGGGAGAACCCCACGCTCTATGTGCACTTCTACCGACGCTACTTCTGGCTGGTGGTGGCTGCCTTCTTCAATGTGAGCAAGATCCCTGAGCGCATCCAACCTGGCCTTTTCGACATCATTGGCCACAGCCACCAGCTCTTTCATATCTTCACTTTCCTAAGCATCTACGACCAGGTGTACTACGTGGAGGAGGGCCTGCGCCAGTTCCTCAAGGCGCCGCCTGCCGCGCCCACCTTTTTGGGCACCGTAGGATACATGCTGCTGCTGGTCGTCTGTCTGGGGCTGGTCATCAAGAAGTTCCTAAACAGCTCCGAATTCTGCAGTAAAAAATGAGCCTCTGCTTTGCAGCAGGCTGCTGGTTTGCCCACTTCTTTGGACTTTATGTTGTTGCTATTGTTGGTTTGTTTTCCAGTTTTGTTGTTTCCTTCTTTGCTCAAGGAGGTTGCTCCAGAGCCGCAGGGGAAAAAAGTCTGCTATGACAAGGGGTTTTCAGTGCACTTGGGGCTTTGGAAGAGGGAAGTGGGTCAAACAGGAAAGAGAGGGTCACTGGTTTTTGCCCATGGACAAAATTAAGGTGATGTCTGTGACATCCAGGGATTTTTTGAGGGCAGCGAATAAACCCCCCCCCCCAAAAAAAACCCCAATTAATTCAATTTTCCAATGATCCTCTGTGCCAGCGGTAATAACAGGTAGCCCCTGTGAGGTCAGGTATGCATTAAAGAGGGTAAGTAGACAAAATCCCTGGGTACTTCCATTTCAGTCTGAGGAATGCTTGGATTTGTCAAAAGAATGGATCTTTGTAGGAAATGGGCACAAAGACATAAATAAGCCTAGGGCTTAACCTGCTAGAAAATGCATGGAATGTGAACACAAGTTAATTATTTCAAAATGTTTCTCAGATGTTATTTAAATAGTAATATATACAATGATTTTTCATAATTTATCAAGCCTGTGATATGCACTGAATTTTATTTGTCTTGTAGTTTTGAATTTTACAGCCCTTCTGCATTGCATACACTTTAACTGGACATCAGGGCAAGCTGCTTGAGAGTTCTCAACTACTGTACTTTCTTAAACAGTGTTTCCTGAAGGCCTGTGTTCCATGATACAAATGTGAATTATTTTACCTTAGGGACTCTGGTTAGACTACTGGTGAGGAGCTCAGTGGTCTACATAGATCCCAGATGCCCATTTACTTTAATGTATTCCACAAAACGTATCTTGTTTTTTTGGTTTGTTTTGTTTTTAATCTTATTCTTTCCTTCTCTACTTATTTAAATTACCACTGGAATAAATGTGCCTTTTGAAGCAATGCCCAAATGACTGGTCCTCAAATATACGGGAGGGCAGTTGGAGTAAACTTTTTCTTTGCTACAAATCAGGGTTTAACATTCCACCCAGGAGGGAAGGAAGGTGGTGTTGGTTTCAAACTGTGAGTAGCGCCGGAAGTAGCTTACCAGGAGCATTTGGCTTCTCTACTAGGAGAAGGAGCTGAACCACTAATGTGACTGTGGTTCCTAATGTAGCCATCAGGGAAGGTGAGAGGACACTGTTCTAGACTGATGCCGTCTATCTTCGCTTAAAAATGTATTACTCAGGAATAGATAAGGCAGATACAGTATGAAAGTCGGGAGCATATTACTTGAATTGTAACTGAAATTTTTGAGCTCAATAAGATTACCTTTGCTTAGTTAAACACAGAAGTCTCATTTAGATGCCTACTGTGGTAATGAACGGTCATCCTAAATTATGGAGAAATGAGTGAACACACTCCTGAGGTCCTTTATAACAACCACATTGGCTAGTGTTATTTAAGATATTTCTTATAAATACTAACCTGCACTTGAGATGGCAACCATAGATTACCACAAACCACTGAGGTAGTTTATTTAAGTACCGTACTTCCTGACAAGTCTTTCGGTTAAGAGCCAAATAAGTCATTGAATGGGAGGGAAGTCCTGGCTTCATGGTATAATTTAGATCAAGCACATAAAGTAGATGAACTCTTACCTCAGCGCTGGTAGGCTGATACTCCTAAAAATATTGCTGTTTTTGTTTATGCTTTTAATTGCTACTATATTTATAAACCGAGAGGCTTGACACAGTTCCCTGGAGGAACCAGTATGCTTGTGTGTTAATTTGCACACAGAACTTAACATTATATATATATCTATATTTAATTTAGAGCCTCTTAATGGGATTGTAAATACACTTTGCATGTTTGCTGATGGGTGTCAGTGTCTCATCTTTTGCAGAGTTCAAGGAGATTCCCATTAGGTTACAGAGGCTGAGAATTTGTGCCTACTACGGATGTCATTCTTCACCTGTAACTTATTCAGTAGATGCATTCAAAGGCAATTGTGGAAATCGGGTATTTCCACCTAAAAATTTATTTGCATGTCATTATTGTTTCTTCTAGAGCCTCAAAGAATGTTGGTTTGGAAGCTAGAGATATAGGTTGATGAGTATTTTGTAGCTTCCTTGTAAAATGGGACCCTCCCCTTTCAGAAGGAACTTTCAAGAGACAGACTTCTAAAAAGGATTAATTGAGTTTGAGAACAAAAAATAAACCTTGTATTTGTCATTTTAAATTTTTGTTGGAGATCTTGGTCTGAAAACAGAATTCTCTTCTTGCCCTGTGTCTTTTTCCTTAAGCAGAATCCACTTAAGGATAAAATTATTCCCGTATCATTTTCAAATGATTATGATGCCTGAGCCCGGTGAGACAGAAGGAGGACTCACTTTCCTTCCTTTTGACTTTTCCTTCCCTCACTTTCCCTTTCCCATCCTATCTTAGTTCTTATATACCACACATAACATTAACAAAAGGGCACTCTAGTTGAAAATAGTGGTTTTGCTTCACTTCATATTTGTAAATGGATACCATGTACACTACACAAGACTGGGCATGTTTGTAAAACTTTATGTTATTTACTAAATTATATTTGATTTCTGTCAGGATGAATGATGATATTTTAGAATCAGGAAATATTTATTATGTATCCAAATTTGCATGGAATTGTCCAGGCATATTACATGCTTCAGGAGTAATATGGCCACCAGAATAGAATAGTTTTTAAAACATTTTTCACACTCTCCATTTTGCCACGTCCTTTAAAATTCACTTTTACTTTATTGCATTCAGCTGTTTGAAATGTGGGACAAACGATAAGTAAGAATGCACTTCATCATCTCTGAACAACCTATTTTGAAAGCATAGAATTTTGAAGCATATTATGTAATACATGTTATTTTTACTTGTTAGTCATAATCTAGATGACATCTCAAGGAGCTAGAGACACAGAGTCATGCCTGGGAAATGATGGTGTTTGACTTCAATGCCTTTCACACTGTGGGGTTGGTCTCAGGGGCTGACTCAGGCTGATTCAGTTGGCTAAAGGGGGTCCCTTTCTTCCCCATCCTGGTAGCTCTACCCTCAGCTAAAGAAGATGACCTTCCCTGAGAGAGGAAGTGAGTTCTTTGGTCTTGTCATGACTGGCTTGTAAAAATAAATGTGCTCTTTTCCACTGGCTATCCACTTTCTATAAATAGCCCAGGAAGACAGTATGGGGCTTCAGAGCTGGTCAGAGTGGCTCACATGTCTCCATTCATAAATCCTGCCTGAAAGTGATTGTGGTCAAAAACTATTTAGCCTACTTCATCATGCTACTTCAGGGCAATCATTTCTAAGAATGCAAACTTTGGGGATGAAGGCGATTTTTATCATTTTTTTTTCTGATTTGGTGCTGAATCTGAGGGCTCACAGCAATTAAAAACAGGGATTTTTATCTTCAAATTTCTTCACAACTTTATTTAGTTAACCTATACAAAGCTATAGCATAAAACGGTTATGGTAGGAGTTATCTTCATTTCAAAGTTATACCGCTGGTCCAAGGTGACAGAATTGTTTTCAAACTAGAATTAGAATGTGGAGATTTCTGTTGTGCTTGACTGTGAATGTTTACTAGTTCGCGTGGCTATGCTGTCTGGCCAAGCACAAACACTAATTGGAGAATATATATATAAAATTGTAAAATAGAATGAAGTAAGATATGGTTCTCCTTGAATTTGGATGATGAAATCTTACACAAAACGTTACCACCTACTTAATTTTTATCATCTTGGATCGCTCATCTGTTAAAGTCTGCCACGGCTGGCTTCACTTTGTCGCTGTCTTTGAGTTGATTTTCATCCACTTGTTCGTATGATCCCTTTAGTGACCATTGAGCATCCACTGCGTGTTAGACACTGAGTGAGGATCCATCGCATTTTCACAGCTGTTATCCTTTTGTCTGTGGATAGAACAGGGGTAGGAACCTCTGGCCAGGGATCAAACTCCGATCTTCGCCATAAGTGGAATGTTCCAAGATACGGAGTTTCGTTCTTTTCTATTAGCAAAGACACTTATTTCAGCTAACATGCTACTTACCCACAAACAATTTTTTTCTTTTTTCTTTCTTTTTGTTTCTGCCTGCTCCTAGGTCTTTGTGAATGTTATGGTTAGAAACAAATAAAGAATGTAAATCCAGGTGAAGGGATAGCAGGCATATGTGTACACAGAAGAGGTCGAAAACTTTGTCATCACTACTAATTAACAAAGACAACAATCACTTTTGGAAAGTTTATAATATTCATATCATTATGAAGTAAGTTTCATCCAAAGTGCCTAAATTGTGATGTCATTAAATGTCTGAATTTCATAGATAGCATAAATTTAAAAATATGCAAGCATAAATGCTTAAACCTCCAAAGATTAATGTTCTTTAGCCTTTTTCCTCCCTTAAGGTCTTCGTGTTGTAATCTATGAAACATGTCTTAGAAAAATGGAGGAAATTTTAAAGAAAAAGTATCAGATGTAAAAAAAGGCAGGAAGAAGGCATGAGAAGGGAAAACAAGAATTATATTCAATCAGCCTGAATGCAACAGCAAGTTCAACTGTGGACAATTGTACCTCAGTTTTAAATTCTGTCCCTAGAAAGGCGTGTGAACTCCTCTGCTGTTAGTGCTCGAATAGGCAGTCAAGGAACTGTGTCTGGCACATCCTATAGCGTTTGACCTGAGCACTAATGCCCAGGTGTATTTTGAGTGGTATATTTACCCTTGGTTAAATGTCCTTAATTTGTTTCTATAAAATTAGGGCATAAGGCAAAAAAGCATTAGGGATAGCACCACCCAATTGTAAATTACCTTTTGAATAATTTTCTTGAAAGACTGACAATATTCTGTCACATATTGCCTGACGAAAAGCAAACAAATCTAGACAAGCCGAAAAGGAAGCATTCATTGGCTGAAGCTGAGAACTACTGTACTCCTCTGTGAGAAATACGCACTTTCCTACTGAAGATTTTATTTCTTCAATGTTATGAATAACTATTTCTTAAATGTGAAAATGGGTGTCAGTTCTTCTGAATCAATTTTCCAGAAAGCTAATACAAATTTTTGTTTATTAAAAGTGGACAAATGCATTGCATTTTTGGTTTACAGATTTTTAACCAGTTTGTAGGCCTTTTTTGTTTTAGAAGAGCTTGTTAAGAGCCTGTGAGCAAGTGCAGAATCAGAATGTTTATTTATAGGTCAGGGGCCAAGAATGCTGATTTGGCTGTTAATTGTGGCAGGATGTGACTGCTGAAAGCTCTGAATACACACATTTATGCAACAAAATTCTCACTTATTTACTATCGAACTCAATGGAAAAACAGCCTTCTTTTGAACATTTGAAAATGTTTCCCCAATATACTGTGCTTCTAAATGTAATGCATGAGTTTTAATACTTTTTTGTTCTTAAACAATCTCTGGAAGCTATTCCAAATATGGCATTTCTTAAGGAAAATTTCTTGATATGTAAAAGTTGCAGACCACCTTTCTCATGCCTTACAGCTCCACCTAAAATATGCAATAAGCACTCAAGTAACAGTGGAGGGGTCTTCAGTTGGTTATTTGTCCATGCTGTAGAGATGGCCCTGCCCCTCATGGCCTACCATGACATCAACAAAAGACACCATGTAAATAAACCCTTGTTTCTTAGATGAAAAGAGTATGGGAACACATTAAGTTCATTTCTTCTTTTAGTTCCATCTCTAGTTAGGAAACGTAATCTGTTTTTCATATGCTGGATGCAAATAAGAAAACTAATAGGAAAAATTTTTAAAGAAGTATTCTAATTTTATATTTTAAAAGTTTATAATAGCAGCTTGTTTGTAAAAACAGGCCTTAGCATATAGATGAGAACCAGCACCTTTCGGAAGGCCTCATCTTTGTCCTGGGAGTTTAATCACCTTGAACTCTTACCCAAACAATAAAGACCTAGTAGGCCTTTAAAAGTGTAAATAATGTATAGTTTAAAGATGGGTTAAAAAAACATTTTTTTAGAGGAAGAAAACTGTCAGATATGTTACAGGTGTGTAACAAGGCTAAATTCATAACTCTTTTTAAAATTCTTGTTGGAAACATCATTAAATTCACCCTCCCAGCAAGCAAGGCTTAGCACAGAAGGTCTACTTCTCCAACTGGCTGGCTTTCTGTTCTGGAGGCTATGAGCAAAATTATTCTAAGTAGCTGAGTATCAAGGCAATAAAGGGCTGAGGAGCAGATCACTTTGATGAGGGCGCAACCACTGTGAATAACATAAAAATAACCAGAAAAATGCACAGCCCTGGACACCCTGCTCCTCATTCGTTCGGAGTGGAAAGAAAAATAAAGCCCGTGCCATCACTACACAGACCAGAAACAGGCTAAGTTTCGGGTTGGGGGAGGTTCCGTGGCATGCAGTGGCTGTGAACTCTTTTCACTTCATCCTTGTCTCGGACCACTGACGTCACCCTTGAAGCCTTCACTTTCCACAAACTCAGCCTCGAAGACAAAAGGTTTCTACAAAGATTCCATTTTGGCCTTCTCAAGCCATTTGCCTTATGAGGTTCATCCATTTCTAAACTAAGGATTCAAATATGATTACTGTACTCAGATTTACAAGAATGTACAACCAGCAGGTTCCCTTTTGCAATAAAGGGCATTAGTTGAAGGGCCATACTCATTTTTCTCTTCAGCTCAGAGGCAGACAGAGGATTTAACAGTGACCAAATAGCTTCTTGTATCAGACGTTTCTGTTTGTTTTTGTTTTTGTTTTTGCTTTTGTTCATTTAATGATGATAATGGAGGGTGAAGGGAGTAAAGGATGATGTAGGCATGAAAAATGAAACAATCATTTTTTTCCACTGCTTGCTAATTAATTCTTAGGCTACTCCGACTCCAGCCATCATGTACATTCTAATCAGCTATATTTAGCGAGCTAGAGGGATTTTCTCAGGATGTGTGAACTTCCATACAGGGAGTATGATGTGGTTTCAAAGCATTAGCATATTCTGCCAAGCATCATTTATTCATAATTCCACGTTACCTGGTAAATTAAGAATAACAATCCATAGAAATAGATACCACTTCAGTCAGTTCTGTGAATGTAGCTGAACAAAATTGTGACTCATTTCTGTTGCATAGTTTGCCATGATTTTGCTTTTGTGAGACATTTGTTCCCTACAGTCTTGAATATAAAATTCTGTATAACTATACCTTTTTTTGCAGAAAAACATGTATGAAATAAGAATAAATTATTTGTAAGCATAGTGTTTAGGACTGTATTTGTTTGCTTCCGTGTATGTTCAGAAGATACCTTTCAGTAAACAAATTATTCCTAAATTAATATTAAGTACGTATAACACTAATAAACATGATAAAAAATTATCCTTTTTATAAAACCAGCAGGCAGAAAGGAAGAATGTAAGTCTGTCCTGAAGAAGTACCCTTTGTATATTACTTTATACTTTTTAGTTAAATGAAATAGAAATTTCATGAGTTACTTTGAAACCACTATCATCCAAGAAAATACTTATAAGTCTAGGTAATGAAGATGTTCCTTAAACCTCCCTATTTTCCAAAGGTACACAGTCCATGGACTTCTGTACAATATAACCATTCCCAGACCCCTGGTGATATGTGTGAATTTGCAGTATCTCTGTCCCAAATAACCCTAGCGAGGTAGAGCTAACTTCACTTCTTAAGCTCAGTGGTGACTGCTAAAATTTTAAATCATGTTGACTCTTGTCTCAGGTAGGGTTTTTTGGTTATTAGGAACAGAAAAGCTCTCAATTAAGCATAAGAAGGTTTGCAGGAAGAACACTGGGGAGTTCACAGAATGCGCAGAGTCGATCCCCAATGCTTCAGGGAAGACAGCAACAGGGTAGTGCTAGAGATTCCAGTGGGGAACTCCTGCCCCAAGTGAGCAGTGTCCAGTACGTCGCTGCAAGAGTGAGCCAGCTTTAGCTGTTTTCTGGCCCTCTTCTATCTGTCCCCATTTCACATTCCTAGGAGAGAGTATCTGATTGGTCTAGCTTAGGTCACATAGACTCTGCGGGCATCAGGATGTGAACACCTGTGATTTGCAGCCCTTTCCAGAACCACGTGGAGGGAAGAGGTTAATTACACAAAAAAAGGGAGGATGGGCAGACAAAAACAACAGCTGTCCACTTCATTATTCACCCCCTTGGCTGTCTGGTACAACAAGCATACAACTGTAATCTCAACTCCTAGGAGACTGAAGGTTTGGGCCAATGGGTGTTACGCAAAGCACTTGTCCAAACCAAGTGTCTTACAATGTGGGGTCCTCACCCAAGCTCTGGAGCACCTGGCTACAGAAGAAGGGAGGAGAAAAGTGCCAGCAGCCCAAAGCAATAGTAACACAGCCCAGCACCTGACTGCCTAACCCACACCCACCTTTCCATACGCGTTTGCCTTAATATAACACAACTATTCCTTGTGTAATCTAAGTGCTAAGTGTTCTTGCTACAATCCCAAAATCAACCCCCAAATCCTCGCTTTCAACTGCAGCAAGCTCTCAGCACCTAGGATCTCCCTGTGATGCAAATTCCTCTTGTTCGGGTAGATTCTTGTCTTAGGTAGCTCTGTGGCTAATGGAGACATTCAGCTACCACCCCTCTCACTCTACAGTGCAGGTAACTGGGCTGCTGAGAGGCAAACTCCCACTCAGAATAGCATCCACTTTTAATAGGTACTGCGTCACTAATACATGGCAGCCACCACATCCTCTGGTCTAGGAAAAACAAGCCGTCCGCCAGCTGGTAATGAGATGAGCTCCTCAGGTTCTGTGTGCCAGGTGGACCTCTGTCTACCTTGCTCCATGGCGGCTCCCATTTTGGCCACCCAGTATCTCTTGGGCCTGTGCCAGCATCTGCCTGTTTGCCTTAAGATCCATTTCCCAATCCTTTCCCTCATCTGCTCTGTATTGGAGCTATTTTAGGCTCCCTTACACTCTTTCTGTTAGGTCCTGCCAAAGGAAGAAATGGTGAAAGAGTAAATGCAAGGAGGAAGGCAGAACACAGGGATGTTCCCTCCAACTCCCCCTACTCTTCCTGTATAGTTCCTTTTTTTTTTTTTTTTCCCTTCTGAGATCCTCAGCCCTGGCTGATGTTGCCAATCAAAGTGTAACCCTGAGAGAAGCCAGGATAAGAATAAAGCCAGCTCATGGAATGAGACCAAAAGAATAAATCACAAAGGGAGCCTTGATCAATCTGCGCCCGAAGCCCACCCACTTTTGGACTTTTCCTTATGCGAGGCACCAAATTCCCTTTATTTTACAATCTAGTGCAAGTTGTATCTATTCCTTGTCATTGGAAGCATCTTAACTGATCCAAAAGGTTTGCTAACCTTCCAGCCACACAGAACAAGATTTGCACAGCCCCCATTCCACCTTCACTAAGCTAGCCCTACATTTTAGGGTCTACATATAAGATATATGAAATACCTTATTTTTAAAGTACAGAATTCTGTATTAGGATTTAGTGCTGGCCAGTGACCCTTCTGTGTTGCCTGAACTGCTTTCTCTCCTGTTCTCCACTCCAGGTATTTCGTATCTTTGACCCTCCCACTCCCCCTCTCTCCTCACATCTCTGATCCTACCATTTACCCTCAGTTCAGAAACCACACTCTACCTATTGCCCATTGTTACCCTGTATGTCCAACTACTTCGACTTGATAGAATTCTTCCTACAAACATTTGAAAATGTACAACTATTCTCTCCCATGTTCTAAAAGGAGAAAGTTACCTTGTCCCTGCTGTTACACACTCCCTTCTTCTTCACAGTCAGGCTTTTTGCAAGTGGTTGGTATACAGAGCCTTTGTTTCCATGCCGCCTACTCGCTCTTTTACCCACTGCATTCTGTTGTTAATCTCACTGGAACGGTTCTTAGAAGATTTCCAACAATCGCCTTCCTGGCTGATGGCCATTTCTTAGATTTTCTTTTTCTAGTCCTTTCTCACAAATGTCTTCACTGGCTGGTGTAACCTCCTGGATTCCCTCCCACCCATCATCTTACCCTCTCACAATCTCCTTTGCTAGTCCTTCTTCCCTTGCTCATACCGGAAGTCGATTTGCTCTAAGTGTGAACACAGCCCATCTACACTTGTACACTTTAAAGATATAGTCAGCAGCTGGATTCTGACACCTCCTATCAGCTCTCTGGCTCAAAGCAAAGGCTTTGTGATTCCTGTTTCGGGACACTCAACCTTGAGCCTACTCCTTCAATCCTTCCAGGGATCTGGAAGCCAACCAATGCCTGTTCATAAATTCCCCTTTGGCCCAAGGAGCTTGAGTGGATTCTGCTTTCTGCAACTGAACTCCATTTGGTATGGATAAGCAGGAAATAATGGCTAGAAATGGAAAGCCATATCTCTTTACTCCTCAAGCTAATTATTGACAAGTGGTTTGCTGGACTTCTGAAATTTTACCTTCAATTTTCCTTGGAAGATAAAGCAGGTTCTGTATCAGGCAGCTTCTTCACAGAGTTTGGATCTATTTCAAACTAAAAAACAAGCACGAGGAAGAGAATTTACCTTAAAGGTTTTTTTTTTTCCTTAATGCCAACTTAAAATAGATGAAGGGAGAAATACATGAATACTTAGAATATATGTCAAGTGAAACGGTAAGCAGCATTCCCATCAGTATAGTCTATATATTTTTGTATAGAAATTCAGCTCCTAATAAAAATCTGTTAAATATAAGAGAACATAGAATCATAAAATTAGATAGGAATTCTATGAGTCTTTGATCTAAAAATCTAATCAAAGCCCTCCATCTCAGTGGGAAACAGTCAGAAGTGAGCCAGGACTTTAGCAGCTACCTAGCTTCCTCTTTCCTGGACAAAGGTCCTCATCCCTGTCATGCTACCCCCCTGCTCCTTCCAGAAGCAACCTACATTTTCTTTTAGGAAGAACCCTTCTACTTAACTGGTGGGATTGCTCTCCTGGGAGTGGTTGAGCACGGGATCCAAGGTAGGCCTGCAAGTGCAGAGCTTTTCTGAATTCTAAATTTTCCAGAACTCACCTGTATATGTCTTCATGCAGTGCTGTGAGCTGCTCCATAGCCATAAATAATTTCTTTTTTTCTTATTATTTTTCCTCTCTTAAGTTAGCCAAAGGTTTCCATTTCCTGCAATTAAAGAATATAGACAGAAGACTTCCAGTTTCTATTCTGGCATGTAAGGAGCTTAGCAGTTGTCACTCCATCTTAACAATTAAAAAGCTGAACAAATTGAAAAATTGACAACTCTTCTTAGATCCTTCAGAGCAGTGAGGTCACAAAGCAAACCACTATCCTCAACATTGGAGATACAAACAGGCAGAAACAGGGAATTACAATTTATCACATTAGAAACCCACGATCATAAACCTCTGCAGGAACCAGTATTCGGTTCCTTTTATACGGCACATCATGCCTGTCTTTCAATCCAAAAAACGGCAGTGCTACTAAAAGGCAAAAAGCATAGTCTGAAGAGGCAGAGCAAGCACCAGGACCAGGCTCAGGTTAAGGCAAAGATGTTGAAATTGGGAGTTTAAAACAACTATGCTAAGGGCTCTAATGGGGGAAAAAAGGTAGACGACCTGCAAGAACAGAGGATAATTGTAAGCAAAGATATGGAAATTCTAAGAAAGAATCAAAAATGAATGCTAGAAATCAAAAGCATTGTGACAGAAACAAAGAATGCCTTTGATGGGTTCATTAGTAGACTAGACACACCTAAGGTAGAATCAATAAGCTTGAGCATATATCAGTAAAAGCTTCCAAAACTGAAAAGAAAAGAAAAAAAGACTTGGGGGCACAGACACAAACGGACTATCTTAGAACTGTGGGACTACAACAGGTGTAGCATATGCATAATGGGAATACCAGAGAAAAAAGAGACAAAGGAACAGAGTACACTGACTCATTCAAAATGTGCAACGTGAAAGGAGAGGAAATTCTATATATAGATATCATGACCTCTGAATCATTTATAAATCATTTCTTTTTCTCCTCTCCATCTCAGAAAATTGCTATCAGTTTCTGACTTCCATTTATTTTCTCAAGAGCTGAAGGAACTCCTAAAAAAAGGTGGAAATTTTAAAAGTCTGATTACCTGTGTAATTTATAAGTACTTCCTAAAATCATAGGATTAATAAAAGAGGTCCCATATCCTGTCTGCTCACATAATTTCCATCCTTCCTACCTTAAATCTATATAACTGTAAAAGTATATGTGAAAAACTGAGTTAGGGAGAAGGCATGTGAACATTTACCAGTACAAAATGTAATTTTCTAAGAGCTACATTATTAATTCAAGATGACTTGAGTAGGTTTTTATTTCAGCATTTAATTCAGTGGTTCACTGTGTTAGTTCATCCTTAGTCACTATAAATTTGTTTTGATGGTAATCTATAAATGTCAATTTAGAGTTCCTTCATAATCTTATTTTCATTACACAGAAATGTCATAAAGCACAGAAAGAAGTGAGTTTAAGGAAATAAACATTCCTACAGATATACACATATAATACACAAGCTATTAAGATAATGGTCATATCTTGCCTCTAAGGCAAGAAAAAGATGCATGCCCTCATTTCCTCTTATTATTTTGATTTGACTTTTTAATTTTCATTTGATTTAAAACAATTTTAATTTTGGTGTTTTCTTTTTGTCACTTTCAGTTCCTCGAGAAAGGGTCATATATAAAAGACGGCAGATGCGAAATCCTGCCAGAAGTCTCTAATTTTGCTCTCTGGTGTCACCTACGTGTTACCAAGTGTAGTTTGTTACTGTATAGGTGCTGATTTATTTCAGAAGCATGTACGGTGTCCCCAAGCAAACGGTATAAATCATGGTGCTTTCCTCCAGTTTTATGATTACTGGTGGAATCTGCTTCAAATGAACTGAAAGAGAAGAGTTATTAAAAGAAGATCGGGGACTTACTTGGCACCACGCAGCAGTGCTACACTATGCTCCCATCCTTCTGTTTCACAGAATCCCTTTGGTCCCGGGGCCACCATTTGCTCCGCTGGGCTGCAAAGATAGCTGTCCTGGAGGGATGAGTCACAGCTGTCCTGTAAACCAGACTCAGGCTGGTGAAGAGGAGGTTCTCCCTTTCCTGCTGGGCATAACAAAATGAAGCTCCTCCTCTTAATACCAAGGTATCTTTAAAAGTAAACCTTTTTCCCTCCATCCATGCTGTCTAGTCCCATAAATAGTTGTGACAAGCTATCTGTCAAGCGCAGTGTTGCTTGACCACCCCTACAAGTGCTGGTGACTATTCACAACCCTGCTTCAGAAATCCCAAACAGGAAAGAAGTGTCCTCCTGAAAAAACAAACACACAAACAAACAAAAACAACCGAGAGGCTGCCAGCTGTTTTTTGTCTGGTGCTTTGTCCCCACTGTCCACGCTGCAGCCACGGAGCTAGGTAACTACACAGTGAAGCAGCCCGCAGAGGCGCAGCTGAAGTTCCTACCGCAGGGAGAAAAAAAGGGGGCCCAAAGCTGGGGTGAGAACAAGGATCCTGCTCCTCCAGGAAATTGTGTGTCTAAAGAGCTGTGGACACACACGCCCCTAACTCACAAGCCCTGGTGACTGCGAGATGGAAAGGTGGCGAGTTGGCTCCTAAGCCATAGAGATCCCCAGAGAGGGTCTGGTTTGACTCCCGCAGGAATCCCGGCACGTGGGTTTGGAGTCCATGGCTCCGCGCCGGTACCGGCTGCAGCAGGAGCGCTTGAATCTCCTGAGCTCCGGATCCGGCAGAGGCAGGAGGGCGCGCCGTTTTAAATCAGCCTCCTCCTGCCGCCCCTCTCCTCCTGCAGCTGAGACCTGGGCAGAATTGGGTTTCCCACGCCGCTATTTTATAGTCTCGGAATCCTCAGAACCTACTTAACCTTTTTGGACCTCCAGATCCCCATCTGTAAAATGGGGTTAGAAACATTTCCTACTTCATAGTAGTGTGAGGGTTCAATGAATGCACGTGAAAAAAAGCTTTTTCGCTCAGTGCCTGGAACATGATAACTGTTCTGTACATTTTAGCGTGTGTTGTATTAGCCCAAACTCTTAAGAGCCTGTAATACACCTGGGATCCTGCGGGCATGTGTGACTCTGGGAACAAAGTTGGAACGAAATTAACTTCCTTTCTACATCAACTCTGCCAAATAAAAGAAATATAATACAAACACCACACATAATTTTCTAGTAAACCACATTAAAAAAGGTTAAAAAAATCAGATGAAATTAGTTTGAGTGATATATTTAATTTAACCTATTATACCCAAAATATTGTCACTTCAACGTGTGGCACTCGCCACATTTCAAGACTTTCAATCTCCCCTATGCTAGAGAGCACTGCTCAGACTCCCTGTGACCAGTTGAGTCTCACCTCAAATGTCACCACTACCTCTGTCTAAGTAGCTGCCCCTGTAACCCTCATCACACTTATACATTTACCATGCCTTAACCATGCTTTGTTTCCAACACATCACCTGTCACCCTGTGAAATCACCTGCTTGTCATTTCTCCGCAGCAGAATCTGAGCTCTGAGGCTGCAGAGCTGGACCCTCGGCACCCAGCACACTTCTCAGCACACTGCAGCCGCTCACTTAATACTTGTTGAGTGAATGTATTAGTAACTTAAAAAACGAATAAATGAACCTACTCTGCAGACAACTACCCAACTTTGACTAAGAAGATCTCTGAAAACATTGTAGAAATAATACAATATTTGAAGATTTAAAGGGTGTGAAAACAGGCTTCTATAAATTTGGCAATTAATGAGGCAACAACAAGTGACTCAGCTTCTACCTTTATGCACAGATTTATAGACTGATCACTCAACAGTATAAGTATCAAGCGTTCTTCAACAGCCACTTGCTTATGTTATGGACAGTCTGAAATGTATGACCACTCTAAGATTTAAGATGTTAAGAAGTAGTTTTTAAAATAAAGTTTAATATATAAAAATATTAAATTGAAACCAAATGGTTAAGAGCCATTTGAGTGGGGTTAACCTTCCCTAAAAAGAGTGTGGCTTACCTAGCATAAGAGTGTATGTTTACATGCTCTGTCAAGACAATTTAACAGTAGAGTTTTCTTGATAAAACTAAACATTCTATCTAAGGGTAAATAACAACAGTTAAATCTTATTTCTGAGCAGTCTACACAATTAAGGCAATAAATGTTTTTCTGGTACCACTTCTAATGGAATCGTTAATTATTACAAAATGGTTAGTAAAATGGTGATTTCCAAACCTGGTTGTATAGCAGAATTACCTAGCGAATTTACAATGCAGCTGATTCCTAGGATCTGACCTAGAGACTCTAATTCAGGCAATCTGTCTGGTTTCTGTCAGCTGTCCTTAGAAAAGCCCTCTGGACGTCTCCAATAGTGAGCCAGGTCTGGGAACCTCTGCGGCAGAATTGTCCAAGTATTACCAGAAGCAGATTCACCAGGACATGCAGAGGCTCAATTTTCAAGGGCCTCTAATCTGCCTGGGTCCCTCCCCAAGCCTTCTATATAATTTTGTATTTGTAATTTTGTGTCCTTTTCCTTAAAGAAGCACCCCTCCCCCAAATTGTAAAGGGTTCTCTCTCCACAAAACCTTGATCTGCTCCTGGCCATAAACTCCACTGTAATCTGAAAATTACAGCTACAGAGCACATCTGGCTCTTTGCCTGGTTTTATGCAGCTCATAGCTAAGAATGGTTTTTGCATTTTTTAATGGTTGAAAAAAAATGAACACAAGAATACTACTTTATGGCACACGAAAATTATATGAAATTCAAATTTCAGTATCTATAGGTAAAGTTACCTTGGTCCACAGCCACGCTCATGCATTTATAAATTGTCTGTGACTACTTCAGTGTCAGAGTTGAGTAGTGAAGCAGAGATTGTATGGCCTGCATAGCTTAAAATATTTACTATTTCACCCTTTAGGTAGAAAAAGTTGTCCAACTCTGAACTACCTTCAAATGATAACATCGCAGACACAACAAAATATTGATTTGAAAGGACTACTTTATTTAATGGAAAAATCATGATATGGAATTGACATAAACAATTGTAGAAATGGGATGCTGATTTCGTGAACACCGACAGGTGATTAAATTCAGGTGTAAATATCAAAGACTTTATAGAACCATAGCATCTTATTTAATGTCATTTAGAGTAAGCTATGCTTGGTCTACAAGTCAGAGGAAATGATTGGCAAAACTGAAGGGTTTGTGAGGTGATTCAGGATAGGATGATTACCAGAAATAACTTTCCCAGGTAGAAAACACAGGAAAAATCTTGGAGGTTAATCGCAAAAGATATAGTCAATTAAATTAACCATTAAGTATAAAATAATGTGCGCTCTGGGTTTGGCAAAGTACAGTAAAATGCTGCTAAAGTTATACTTCAAAGTTTATCACTGAGGTAGGTTACGAAACCAGTTAACCCAACACTTTAAACAAAGCTAAAAGCACTTGAACCCCAATGACTAGGTAAATTGGGCGAGAACTGTGAGATCATTGAATTCTCGCAGCAAAGCCGGTCAAAAATATTGACTTATAAGTTCATCTTTATTGAAGTAAGACAGAAATGTGCGCAGAGCTGGGAGGACCTGGGACGGAGCAGGGAAGCCTGCCAAAGGACAGCCTCATGGCAGCCCAAGCTGGGGTGTATGGGGACCGGTCAGGTTCAAGAGGCGGAGCAGAGTTCTTAGTCAGGCAAACGGCAGGTGCAAAATTAGACCAAAAAGCAAATCAATTGGGAAGATTAGTCAGCGAAGATGTCATTAGGTTAGGAGGTCAATTATAAAGGCAGAAGTTTCTTTTTATTTGCCAGTTGATGTTACAGAACTTATGCCTGGGTTGTACAAAAGAAAACGAGGTCTTCCTTAACTGACCCAGGGGCCTGGTACTTTCAAGATCCAAGTGGTCTTCTTACTGCAGCTTCTGATGGAATCCTGGGCTGTCTGAAGACAATTTATTCTGTGTCTTTTAGAGGGAGCACAGTTGTCTGTGTTCCAAAGACCACCTGGGAATAATATCCCAATTCCAGTTTAACTTTTCCATTTTCACAGTAAGAGAAAGATCTTGCAGCTGGTAAGCAAGAGAACTGTCGAATCACCTTAAGGACAAGTGATTTACCAGGCACACGTAGAGAAAGAAGTAAAGTAACATTTTGGAGCATCTACTAGGTGCTAGTTACTTTGCATATATTACTTCATTATCTCCACCTCTCCTCAGTATCATTATCATTGATTCTACCTAACATTTGAGGAAACAGAGAGGGTAAGTTTCGCGCTTGCTATCATCTAGCCAGTAACTGTAGAGTTGAAATGTGAACGCAGGTCTGTCTGTCTGCCTGGCCTTGTGTCTTTACCCTTCCAATTAATCCTTCTCCAGGCAGGCTCTCTAAGCAGAGGAAGCCACAGGCAGAAAAACACAGCATTGTAAACGTTTTCCCACTTTCAGTGACCAACAAGACACTTCTTTAAGTTTATCTGAGTTATAAAAATAAAACTAACCTAATACCCTTCATTAATTAATAATACTGTCTCTAAGGTGGAAGGTCACATTACCCAACGGGAGTCCCTTTTAAAACAAAGTGTCAAATTCTTACTCTAGGAAATGTCCTCTTCTAGGTCCCTTTGAGAGTTTCCACATTTAAAAAAAAATGTTTTGTTTGTTTATTTTTAGAGAGAGGGCAATGGAGGGAGAGAGGGAGAGAAACATCGAATTGAGAGAGAAACAGCAATCCATTCCTTCTTGTAGGCACCCCAACTGGGACCAAATTTGCAACCCAGGCATGTACCCTGACCAGAATCGAACTGTGACCTTTCGCTTTGCGGGATGATGCCCAACCAATGGAGTCCCACCGGTCAGGGTGAGAGTTTACACACTGAAGCACTCAAACAGGACATAAAAGTTAACTGTCTCATATGCTGATGCAAAGCTTGGCTGACTACAGGTTGCCCCAGACAGGCAAGCAGCCCTCCTGGCCTCGTTATGCCAGGTGTGACTCCACAGTTTCTCTTCACCACACTCCAATTAGAAATGAGGTTGCAGTTCTAAGTCTTCCCTCCCTGGGGGTTTCTTTACACAGGCCATCCCAGTAATGAGTCACATGGTCTTCCCTTAGGTGATGGTCAGTGGTAAAAGCGTGTTCATCGGTAGAGGAGTTAAAACCAGCTTCTTTAGAAATTGGTTAAAAACCATATGCTGTCATTTAGAAGTCGTTTAGTTCCCAAACAAGAAAAAGCTAAAGGAGTTCATCACCACCAAACCAGTATTACAAGAAATGTTAAAGGGACTTTTTTATGAAGAAAAAAGTGAGGGGGGGGTGCTAGATCAAAAATATAAATAATAAAATGGTAATAATTACATACCTATGTACAATAACTTTAAATGCAAGTGGATTAACCGCTTCAATCAAAAAACATAAAATGATTGAATGGATTAGAAAACAAGACCCTTACATTTGCTGTCTACAGATCAAGACACACTCAGGCTGAAAGCAAAGGGATGGAAAAGGATATATCATGGAAGTGGAAATGAAAAAGAAGAATCTGAGGTAGCAATACTTATCTCAGACAAAATAGACCTTAATACAAAGGCTATAACAAGAGACAAAGAAGGACCCAGCAATTCCTCTCCTGGGTATTTATCCAAAGAAACCCAAAATACTAAACCAAAAAGACATGTGCATCCCTATGTTGACTGCAGTATTATTTACAATAGCCAACTGTAGAAACAACCTAAGCATGTCTCAATAGATAAGCGGATTAAAAAAAAGATTGTATACATATACAATGGAATATTACTCAGTCATAAAAAGAAGGAAATCTTACCATTTGTGACAACATGGATGGACCTAGAGAGTATTATGTTAAGTGAAATAAGTCAGAGAGAGAAAGACAAATACCATATGATTTACTTATATGTGGAATCTAAAGAACAAAATAAATGAACAAACAGAAAGGACTAATAGATACAGAGAACATTTTGATGGTTGTTGGATGGGAGGGAGATTAGGGAGACTGATGAAAAAGGGAAGGGGTGCAAATTGCCAATTACAAAAACAGTCACAGGATGTAAAGTACAGCGTAGGGAATATAGTCGATAATATTGTGAGAACTACAGTATATATGGTGTCAGATGGGTACTAGACTCATCAGGGTGATCACTTTATAAGGTATATAAATCTCTAATAAAAACTTTATATACCTGAAGCTAACATAATATTGTATGTCAAGTGTAACTGAAAAATTAAAGAAAAGACTATTCAAAAATAATCCAGAAAAAAGTCCTTTAGTAAGTTATTTGACCAATTTATAGATATTTCCATTCTCTCCAAAACTGTGTCCTCAAATTTGTCAGATCTTAAAGTATTTACATTTTTTTCCTAATCACAAACCACTCAAAAGAGGCCATAGGAAGAAACTACTATCAAGTAATGCCATCTTAAAGAATCCTGTGCACTCTAGTAGATTTCTTTAGTAAATCCAGACCTAGTCTCAGATTAAACATAACAAATGGTAGTTAAATAGATGGCCTCTTAAAATCTGTTGTTTGCTTCACCACAGATGAACAAGGCAAGACTTCCTTAATTTGTAGTTCAGAAAACTCTTTTCCCAACTTAGAAGCAGAGGGAAAAAGATGACCAACCACCAACTTAAACAGACATTCCGTAATTATAGGTTTTTAAGTTTGGAGTCACTTCACTTAATCTTAGCAAACCCTGAATTCAATGCAGAAGTTTGTTTTTTTTGGGGGGGAAGTATATGCCCCAAATATTATGCAATAATATATTGCATATATTTTATTGAATATGCTATTACAGTTGTCCCATTTTTCCCACCTCAATACAGAAGATTAAAGGAACAGCATTTTTAATTCTATCATGAAAATTAAGGACTTAGCTACAGTTGATAAATCTGAAAGAAAAATGTAAGCTGTTAGTCAAAGCAATGTAATTCTTACTCCAATGCAAAGTGAAAAAATATTTAGTCATACATTAGTTCCATTATAATAGGAAATATTTTTGCTTATAGATTTGTAAAAGAGGATACAATATACTGAAGGTAAATTATTCCATGGAAAAATCATAGTAAGATTCCACTGTTGGAAGAACACCACCCCAGGAGCTTCTCAGATCTAAGTTAAAGGTTGATGGTGATTTTTAGTTTAAAATTTAATGTTCAGGCTAGCTACTAAATTTTACATTATAAGATATTGGCAGTACTGTAAATCAATAAAATCAATTATGGTTTCTTATGCAATGATTTCATAAGGGAAAAATTATTACCTAGTATTGTGCTCTGTCAGTAGACATTATTTACTTATGTCACTGACTGGTCAGTGCACGTGCCAGGGTTGTGGGCCAGGTCCCCAGCTGGGAGCATGCAAGAGGCAACCAATCAATGTGTCTCTCACACATCAATGTTTCTCTCTACCCTGTTTCCCTTATTGTTTCTCTCTTCCCTTCCCCTCTCTCTAAAAATAAAGAAATAAAATCTTTTAAAAAATCTTATTGTATAATGCAGATACAAGCACCATAACAATATATGCCTCCAAATTGTGTTTTCATAAAAATTACGAGATCAAGATTTTTGATCTTTTTGGATGATTAGATACTTGGTTACATTTATAATGAAATAATGAAAAGTGCCAGTGCGGAAAGAAATCCTGAACATTTTCATAAGTAATCACTTAAAACACTTTAAAATAGGTTATGATAAGAACTTAAAATTAATTTATTAACTCAGAATTTGAATTTGAGAAAGACAATTTCCATGTCAATAGTGAAATAATTTCCTTTTTTTTCATAACACGGAGGGGTATATTTTAATCATTAGGGAGAAATCCTGTTTCTTATTTCTAAGTACTGTGGATTGATATTATACGTACGTCAGGTTAGCTAGAAAGAAGGGTACTTTCAAAATTGTTGATAATTTATACTCAAGATAAAGCTATAAAGAGCAATAATCAATTATATTTTGGTTCTGAAGTCAGCAAGCAACTCAGAAAAGCTCTTCTAGGTTTTCATCAGTTAATATGATTATTTGTTTTAAAATGTTTCTAGTATCAACCCCGGCCAGGTGGCTCAGTTGGTTGAGCATCGTCCCGTGCACCAAAAGTCGTGGGTTCTGTTCCTGGTAGGGGCACATGCCTAGGCTTCTGTTCAATCCCTGGCAGGTGCATGTAGGAGGCAACCGATTGCTGTTTCTCTCTCTCTCCCTCCTTCCCTTCCTCTCTCTCTAAAATCAGTGAGCATGTCCTCAGGTGAGGATTAAAAAACAAAGTTTCTAGTATCAAATTTAAGCCTTTTCTTCTCCCAGGTCACTTGTATCATCACCCCCTCCCCCTATACAAAGTCCCATATTTGGAAAAACATAAAATATAGGGTGCCCTTTAAAAAAATTTATAAGGTTTTAAAAATTACAAAAGAGACAAACAGATGTATATAAAGAAAAAGTTAATAAACTCCCCTTTACCCCCACCAGTCCTATCCCCCTGAGAAACCCAATGTTCACATTTCAGTATACGTCCTCTACACCAAACAAATATGTACATGTGCACTTATACAAACACAAATGCATACTAATAAAGGTGGCTTATAAGGTCAGAATCAAATCACCCACATTATTATGTATATTAATTAGGACTCTTTGGTTACAAGTAACAGAAATGAAGTAGTTTAGGTGAAAACAGGGATTTATTGGTTTACAAAACCGAGAAGGCTTCAAGTACAGCTGGATCTAGGGACTCAAATCAGCATCGGGTTTTTCTCCATCTTTGCTGTTTTTTTCTCTATATTGGTCCGTTATTGGGCAAGTCTCCCCTTGTGGGGGCAAGATTAGAGCCACAGCTCCAGGCTTCTAGGTTCATAGTTCGAAACCCAGGAGAAAAGGGAGTATATTTGTCTTTTAACAGATCAACACAAGTTCAGAGATTTTGCACTCACTGCCTCTGATAGGAATTAAATGGCCAAATGGAATCAACTGCTGTGGTCAGAGGAATGCTCTGCTTGTGATCATCCAGGCATGGGTCATGGGCACACATGGATTGAAAATAGGCTCCCTGACTCAGTTTGGGATGCCACAACAAAAATACTCTAAACTGAAAAAAAATTTATTTCTCACAGTTCTGGAGGCTGGGTGGTCCAACATCAAGGCGTCCGGTGATGATACTTTTCTGCATAGACGGGGAGGGAGAGAGAGCTCACAACTCTTCCTAAAAGGACGCAATTTGTGCGGATCCCATCCTCATGAACTAATTACCCCTCAAAGGTCCTAACTCCTAACACCATACTTTGGGGAACAAGCTTCCTGTTCCTAACACTCCCAAAAGGAAAACCCAGGTTCTGTTTTACCAGAAAAGTTAATGGATCCTGAACCAGCAAAGAACAGTGTTTATTACATCTTGTCTCTTCCTTTCTTCACTTAACAGTGTATTATGGACATCCCTCCAAATAAAGTAATCAATGTAAACACAATGTAAATAATTAGGGGAAAACCTTCATTTTTGTAAATCTCCACAGAATATATCATTTTATTATCGATGGATGTTAGGCTGTGTCCATCCTGCCCACTTCCCATGGAGTTATATATTATAAACAAGACTACAAGAAACATCCTTATACTATCCAGTTTATTCATTTCTTCAGTATAGAGTCCTCAAAGTGAGGTTCTAAGTTCAAAAGATAAACATGTTTAATGTTTTAATAGTTGTTGCCTGATTATATTTCAAAATCTGTTGTTTGCCCTCCCATGAGCAACATGGGATGAGAATGTTGATTTTCTCACACCCTTGACAATGCTGTTATAACTTCTTCCATCTTTGCAAAGCTCTGGGGTGTAAAATGATATCGAACTCGTAAGAATGACAAATCTATATACATAACAAAAATTTTAAATTTCTGTCAATTAAGAAAACAACTTTTAAAACTTTGCAAGCAAGAATCAGACAAAAAGAGAATATTTGCTGCAGGTACAATAAATGAAGGTTTAAGGTCTGTCACTTGTGCTTCCTTAACAACTTAGTGGCAGTTTAATTTTTTCCTATAAATGTATTAGCCACTTGCTTTTCCTCTTCTGTAATTAACCTCTTTCGATCTTTTGCTTATTTTTTACTTGATTGCTAATTTTGACACCAACTGTAAAATTTCTTTATATATTACAAATGATTTCTGAATTTTATTAATGCTCCTTTTAAAAGCATATATTTATAACATAAGATTATTTACTTTGAATTAGTTAATATAGTCTATTTAATGATTTTGATATATTTCCTAAAATTCAATCATCCTTTTAAAAAAATTTTTTTATTTATTTATTTTTAGAGGGGGGAAAGGAGGGAGAAAGAGAGGGAGAGAAACATCAATGTGTGGTGGTTGCCTCTTGCACACCCCCTACTGGGGACCTGACCCACAACCCAGGCATGTGCCCTGACTGGGAATCCCACCGGTGGCCTTTGGTTCGGAGGCTGATGCTCGATCCACTGAGCCACACCGGCCAGGGCTGAATCATCCTTGAATGTAACCACAGGCAATAATTATTCTCTGAATCTACATTTTGATTCAGTTTTCAATTATTTTATTGTGAATGTGTACATTTTACTTTAAGCTTTCTTTTTGCATATATACACTTATAAAAATTCCTAAATGTAATCATGAACTTTTGCATTTTCCTCCTCTTCTGCTTTGCTATTCCCTAACCTCCCCCTCTGCACTTGCCTCTACCTCCATGTCCACTTACCTGTGCTAACTATATACTGTGCATCCTTCCATGTGTTTTCAAGCTGATATAATATTATAAACATAGATGTGGATATGCCTATGTCCTCCTAGGGATTTTGCTTTTGGGAGGGGGGTGTTGTGGGGGAGAGTATGGGAGTGGAGAAGGTGAAGAAGGCTCTTTCAATTTATGGATTTTTTAATCAGTTCTGGAAATTCTCTCTCTCTCTCTCTCAGACACACACACACACACACACACACACACACACACACACACACAAATTCCAAGGAATAAACAGTCTTTAGGCAAAAACATTAAACATACTCTAAAACAAGGTACCATGAGTAAGATCTAGCAGAAAGGGTAGATATAAGGGAAGCGCTCCAAAGATTTCAGATATTGGACATACTGAACACAAAATATAAAATAACTCTGTTTAACAATTTTAGAGACATGCAAGATAGGCTTGAAAATATGTGCAGGTAATAAAAAACCATTTTAAATATCAAAGAGACTTAAAGGCTATCTGAAGCTTGTAAGAATGAAAATATAATAATGGAATTTAAAACTTAACCAAAGATTTCCATTTTTGACAACATGGTTACCAAGATATTTTGGATCACACTCTCATTGAAAATAATTCTGGCTAAACAAAAAAAATATGTATCTTAAAGGCATCAAAGAACTAGCAAAATAGTAAGAAATAACTAAGCCAAAATCTAACTGCAACTGGAAACACAGAAAAATAAGCATAGTGATGAAGCCAGTATTTATTTATTCAAGGTAATTTCTTTAAAAAAATTTTTTTTAAAGATAGACAGTTGGCCATAGGCAGACACATTTACATGTGTCTGGAGTCTTGGAGACTTGACTACCTCGTGTTCTCCTACACAGGGACTGGGAGCTTGTTTGGAGGTTCTAGCAGGGGAGGGGAGCTACTAGAATACCCTTGACCAGGGAAGGTCCTCCTCTATGAGGATGAACATCTTCTTTGACCAAGTGTGCAGCGTTGGGAGGGACACACGTGGAGTGGTGAGGGAGGTAGGGGTCACAGCCCAGTCAGCCAAACCAGCCATGATAAATATTGCGGCCAGATCGTCCACATATCCTAAGATAATTTCTAAACATTCTCTTACCGTGGATGGGGGCATTGCTTTCATAACCTCATGGTTTGATGGCCCTGTGACAGGGCCTCAACACTGACTGACGCCCATGCCCTGGAGATATGCAGCAGGTGGGTTTGTCAGGATAGGGGCCAATTGGGAGGAACTTTCCTGGGCCTCTCAGCCTCAGATCTGTTCTTCGAAAGTCTAGACCACAGACAGCCAACCCTGCTGGACAGACCAGCACAGCAATGGGTTTGAAAACCCCTAGCTAACAATATCAAAGCAGGATTTGGTTGGGGTGAGGAGAGTAAAGAGTAATTGGAAAGAGTAAGCTCGCCCATCATTCTTCCTACCTGCCTAACCCACAACAAAAGGGTGATGACAAGAGCATGATGCTCGCCCTCAGTTCCAGGAGGAGCCAGGCTCCAGAGCGAAGCTCAGCCCTGCAGCTCTTTCCGCACTGCGGTCCCCACGCGACTGTTCCCTTTCACAGCCCCCTTGCCTGCAGTAGAGGCACTGGGCTAAGTTCAGTAACACACACGCCCCGCCCTAATGATGTGCCATTGCTCAGAGCTCTGAGGACACACTTACTGTCAGTACCCCTGCATCAGTTAAGCTGCTTCTGGATTCGAGTAACAGAAAGTCCATCTTATTTTACTGTCTAGATAAAACGTAATATTTTGGCTAATGGAAGATTCTCAGTTTAAGCACAAAAAAAATTGATTCTGACTCACTAAGGAAATCAATGTTTTGAAACTATATTGGGTAACGCAAAGGCTGGGTGAAAGCCACCATGGCCTACATTAGGCTGCAGGGCAAGTCTGGTAAACACAGTGCACTGGCAGCACCAGGCTCTGTCCCTGGATGCAGGATCCTGGGTGCTACTCTGGAAACTGCTGCCATGGGACACTGGATGCTGCTGCTGTCACAACTGCCACCACTGAAATGAATTTTCCACTGTCCCAGCTTCTTCGTGGCACTAGGTTGGGACTCACGGCACTGCAGGTGGATGTGACGGTCAAGCAGAGGAGAGATCTCGCTGTGCCTTAGCAGCGAAGCTGCCCTGGACTGTAAATATCTGGCCTGGGTGTTTCAAAAAGAAAAGGCACGCTGTCCCCCACTGATATGCATGTGTTGAGCAGATCCCCAAACGTGACAAGGTGTCAAGAAACAGGTCCAGATCTCACACCCACATAACACATTTGTTCAGAAGAAGGGAGGGCATCTGCCTCCCAGAGTCCCACAAAGTCTTGAGCCTCCTGTGGACACGTTCCCCTGTGTGCTTCTGTGGCCACGGGAATCCGCGAGCGCCAGAACCTGTCGCCTGTACCAGAGGCTGGGGTTACTTTGATTGGTGTACACCAGTTAGGGATCGTCCTTGAGCTGGGGTGATGGTAATCCCATATGAATAACATGCCTTACTCAAAATCAGTGGAAATTTAATGGGCGTTTGGTTGAAAACACTACTCCACTTTCAACTACTCTCATTGGTATTTCAGGACTTACATTTTAATGCCTTCTCTCTCTCTCTCTCCCCCCCCCCCCGTGTGTGTGTATATAATATACACTACTTACCTCTCCAAATAGACTATAGGATCCATGTGAAAGAAAGACTAGGTTTATAACCTTAGAATTCTCTCATGTTTAACACGATAGGCGCTCAGTAAATGATGATAAATTGAAGATTGTTTCTCCACTGTTCCATTATCAATTCCTCAAGACCATTAAATAAGGTTGAAGTGAGTCAAATCATTAAACAACTAGACTTTCCACCTGTTATTTCACCAGAAACATTAAGTTTATACACAAAATGAGAATAAAATATTGATCTTTCATATAACAGGGACTTCAGGGATTCCTTTTTAAGGAGTTTGAACTACTTGGGGAAAAATTTAATCTGAATATAAGCCTTCTCTTCTTTCTCTTAGAGCCCTGAAATTGTCAAGAAGAGTGTTATTTATGAGGTACATATTTATTATGTTGCCTGAGTTTATGTTTTTAGTTAATTTCTTTACCCCTTTTTTTCCTCCATACACCAATCTACAGTACAATGAATACAATTAGGTATTAAAAAAGACACATTTTTTCAAAGTGTGTCTTGCCCTGTTTAGTGTCAAAACTAATCCCTCTTGGGTGAACTGATATAATATACTTTATAATTACTATTCTCACTCTATTAACTATGCAGTAAGTCTAACTGCAAAAAAAGTACTTTAGAGACCACCCTTGTATAACTCTCATCATTTGCAGATTAGTACTATTTTAAAAAGTCGGTTTCAGAGTTTTTCTGGACGTTCTTTGGAGTTTTAAAAATTAAATAAGTAGCTGGCTGAAATCCCTAACTTGGAAATTTGGCAAACACAGTTTTATGGATTTAGAGTCCATTTTCATAAGCAGTTTATGTTCAATTTTAAAAAATGTTTCTGAAGCTTCTCCTAAGCTTCCAGAAACCTAAATAAGGAAAACAGTCCAATAACAGTAACAAGAAAGTCGGACTTGCCGTCTCGGCAGCACACTGTTGGCGTGGCAGGGGGCCTGTGGAAGCCCCAGCCCTTCCCCACTGCTTGCACCCAACCACCTGAGGCCAACAGAGCGCAAGAGTGAAATGTGCCCATTCCATGCATGGGCTTCAGAAGTCTTGGTGCTCCGCACCTAGATCTTTGGTGTATATAAAATATTTTATTGTCGTATGCCTTGGAGATCATGTGGAGATTTGTTTCATAGTAATATCTAATCGATACAAACAGCTTATTTTTAAAATTATTTTTATCATTTCTTCTAGAACTGAATTTTATTTATTTATTTCAAATTATAAGAGAAAGTTTATTTCGAAAGTTACAGGGGTAGTAGAAGTGAGCCAGCTGGGCTGCATAGGCTCAGGAAACAAGTTCCAGTGCTTGGAGTTCAGGAAAGAGAAAGGCGAAGGTAGGAAATGTCTCTGGGGGGAAGAAGGGGGGGAGGGGAAGGCACATATTGAACATTTTGCTCTACGTTACATTAAAATCCACTGATCCACCCTGCATTTTGAACAGATATTTTGTGTATGCATGATTTTGACCTCAGGAGCCCTGAAAAGGTCTTGGGAACACCATGGGGTCTTCAGCCCACACTTTGAGAACCGCAGGTATGAAGTATAAGTATCGAATATGCTTGGTCTATATTCTACTTAATGGAGTAGTCATCTCTTTGCAAGTACACCTCTCCCCGTGAGACACAAAGAGACAAAGAACGTTACCTACAATCTCATTTATTACATTAACAAAAGCTGTACTTATATTTTTATGTTCCTTGAAACTTACATAAATGAAACCAAGGAACACAATGAATTTTTTCAACTGTTGTAGAAAGCACGGTAATTTCCTATATCACTCTTTTTAAAATTTTCTTTATTTTAATCCTCACCCAAGGATTTGTTTATTGATTTTAGAAAGAAATTGACAGCAATCAGTTGCCTTCCATACACATGCACCTTGACCAGGAATCAAACCCGCAACCTTCTCAGGTACAAGACGACACTCAACCAACAGAGCCACCCAGCCAGGGCTCCTATATCACTCTTAATTAATATGTGCTGGGCACTGAACTGAAGCTAGAGATATAGAGATAAATAAGACAGACAAGTTCCTTGCTCATGATGCATTTACAGTCTTATAGTGAGGGCAACAGACAATAAGCAAGTAAAAAAAAGAAACAAAGGTGATAACTTCAGGTCATGATTAACATTATGAAGAATATAAGGCCCCCACAAAGTCCAACTCTAATGTTGTATCAGAAGCAAGAGAGAAGAGTATGAACCTTCAAATCCATATAAATCTATGTGGGAACCACAGGGAACTCTGGACAGAGAGAAGGGGTGGCTATGACCTGCTGTGAGCAAACAATAGGCAAAATAAACAAAGTCACCATTGGGTACAGTGGGAGCAAAGTTGGGAGTTGGTTCTTCTTCCCCAGTTACTGAACTCAAGGGGCGCTCTAGTCAAGAGTGGGATGTGGATGCCTCAAGGTAATTTTATTTATTGACAGCAAGTAAAGGAGACAGGAGATTCCTATCCAAAGCTCTGTCTTCCTGAAAGGAGGCTTAGCCACTACTTCTAAACACTAATTAGTCAATTACATGTTGATTTCTTCTTTGCACGTGGCTACTTCATCCCCCCCATTGAGTTCCTGTCAGGCTCATCCTATTTACAACTGCACCTGCAAAATACTGTGCTACATTTTGACATTCAGCAAGAGTAACATTTACTAATGACGTTTAGAACTGCCTAGACCTTGAGACCCCTGTCCTAACACAACTACAGTAGGCAAATCATTGCCTGACCTGGGCAGTCAGGTACCTCGAGGCAAAGTATCAGCTAGACAGGGGTGGTGAGATAACATGAGGGCAGTACCAGAGCCTGGCCAGGTGAGGAACTGATAGTAATGGGTCTTCCTGGCCCATCCCTTCCACAGACTGAGGGCCGAGGGGATTACCAACCAGGGAGGAAGAGTCTAGGTAAAGGGCAGGCTGGTGGTAGAGGTTCTCGGAGAGGCATTTATGTATAGCATATGGAGATGGGGTGAGGGGTAGGAAAGCCAGAGCTGTGGCCTGGAGCACTCTTCTTACTCACCTGGAAGGAGTCACAAGTTTAAAGTCATTAACCATTCTGTGCCTCGGTTTCTTCATCAGTAAAATGGAGATAATAATAACATCTACGTCATGGAGTTCTTGTGAGGACTGAGTGATTTAATATACGTAAAGCATTTGGAAGTCTTTATATAGACATGGCCCAGCAATCCCTCCGGGAATGCATATCCAGATCAATTCTTTTTAGGTCCATAAAGGGGCAGAGATGGGTACACTCACTGCAGATGGGAGCCGGGAGCTGGCTGCATCTTAAGGGGCAAATGCACACCACACAGACTGCCAGCCATCAGTGGGAAGCAATGGACAGAGGTACACAGAGCAAATGCAGCTGGACTTTTAAAACCTGCTATTGAATGCATAACACAAGAAATGGAGCGGGTCAATTGCATAATATTATTAATAAAAATTCAAAACATAAGCCAAACAACACCTGACATTTTACAATACTGCACTTATTTCAAAGGATACATAATGTCTTATAGGGGATGCGTATGTGGAAGAAGAGGAGATGGAAATGGAAAGCAGGGACAGCTGAGAGAAATGTCCATAAAAGGTAATAATGGTATACATAAGCTAAGCTACAGGACTGACTCAATATTTTTTCACCCAAGGCATAATAAAAGAAAGAAAAAGCAGAAGGGAGGGAGAGAAAATGGCCGGCGGGGAGGGAAGGAATAAAAGTTATCAGATAGTGTCCGGGGTGCAAGTGCAGTGATCAGCGTGAAGCAGGGTGGTCAGGGAAGGCCTTTCGGAAAAGGGACGTGTCGGCTGAAGCCGGAACAGTGGGAAGCCTGCCATTTGAGTGTCTGGGCATAAACATTCCGGGCAGGGGGAAGAGTATGTGCTAAGACCCTGAAACAGAAATATGGCTTATTTGAAGAACATGAATAGAAAGACAAGTGTGGTTGAAGCATAGTAAGCAAATAGAAGATATATTTTAATTTTTTACTTTAATTTACTTTTTAACTTTAATTTTAAAAGATGGTCTGGTAAAGGCCTTTCCTCGTGGACAAACTCTCTATATATGTATATATGTGGTTTGGGATAATTATTTTAAGGAATTGGTAATTCCTAAGGAAGGGGGAAGTCTTCGCTGAGCTTATGGTGACCTGGCTTGTGGCAGGTAAGTGTGAGGTGAGCACCTGGCAACCAGGCAGTGACAGAAGCAAACTTTGCTCCCACAGGCACAGAAGGATCTGATTCCCACCCCTACGTGGGAAGGCAAAAATTTCAGTGGGGCAGGCCCTGTGGCCTGTGATCTAAGTCCTCCCCTCCGAAGGCTGGATAGCCAGGTGAGGAACCTGGTTGGGCAGGTCTTCTGACATAGCACTGTTTCCTGCTGTGGTCCTGCTCACAACTTATGCCCCCAACACTTTCTGGGCAACAGTGCATCCCTGGGACCACTGTCAGCACCGGCGCCTTCTGGAATTTGAATTCTGGTCTCCTTTTCTCTCCTTCCACACTTTCTCAAAGACCAGACATTTCTTGGTTTCTTTCAAAAGAGCATTTGGTCAGGTTTTCATTCTGTCCTGGGGTGTTAGTCTCTTTTCACTGGCCAGGTGCTGAACTTCTCCTTCTGAAACACCAAGTAAACAAAAAACTCCACGAGCTATTTTTCATGAACAAAAACGCTGAGGACAGGGACCTAGTCTATCTTGACTTCCATCTATCCTCATGGCCTTCGGTTGCTGCACAGTAAAATGGGCTGCTCAGTAATTCACTCACACACACATTTAACTGATGAAAAAATCGCCCTGACTGGTGTGGCTCAGTGAATTAAGTGCCAGCCTGCCAACCAGTTCGATTCCCGGTCAGGGCACATGTCTGGGTTGTGGGCCAAGTCCCCATAGGGCGTGTGCAAGAAGCAACTGATCAATATATCTCTTGTGTATCAGTGTTTCTTTCCCTCTCTTTCTTCCTCCCTTCCCCTCTATCTTAAAAAAAGTCAAATACTCCCCAAACTGATATAAAAATTCATGCAATCCAATAAAAAAAATCCCAGCAAAATAAAAAAAAAGTGATAAAAAAACCATATGCTGTTTCCATGGCAAAAGCTCCCCCTGAAATTCATCTTTCTCGAGATAACATGCATAGACATAGCTTTGTTCAACAGCATTTTTGCACAGAAAGAATTGATTTTCCTCATTGGGACTGTAATAGGTGATGACAATGTCTATTGAGTACCATGCTGAATTACCTCATTTAAAACCCATGACAGCCCTTAGGTTATCTTTGTCTAAAAGAAGAGAAAACTGAAGCGTAAAGACTAGTAAGTTTTAAGTGATGGCTATATCTCGGATTTTAATTCTGGGTCCCTAGACCCCAGAACTGTTGAATGAACTTCTGAAACTCTGGTCAATTTCACAAAAAAAAATAAAATGTATTAAAGTTGTACCTGAAACAGTGACTACTCTTCTGCATATTGTTTTCTTTTTCTTTTCTTGACTAATCATTGGCAGCATTCATACATTTAAGCGTGTTTTAAGACACCAAAAGCCTTTCACAATATTGCAATCATTTAAAATGTAAGATTTACCAGACAGCTTAGCTTACTGTGAGCCACAGAGAAAGAACAGAAGTGAAATCTTCTAAGTCAGAGATTTTCAGCCTTTTACATCTCATGGCACACATAAATTACTAAAATTCTGTGGCACACCAAAAAATACATTAAATTTTTTGTTGACCTGACAAAAAAGTAGGTATAATTCTGATTTATTGACACTGTTACAGCTATTGTTGTGTGCCTGTTGTCATTTTTAAATTTGACAATCTAAGGGAAAAGAGGTCAGTGCCCCTGGCTAAATAGTGAGATATTCCATGTTTTAAAAATTCTTCAGCACACCGGCTGAAAATTGCTCTTCTAAGTCATAGGATATTCTTTGCACTGTGAGTCATGTTTGTTTTCATTTTAGTTTGCCGCTTTGAAATTCTCTTTCTCCTCTTTTTTCTTCTTTTTCTTTGTCCTAATGGTTTAATTACTTTTTGTGATCATAAAGCAATGTCTGAGCATTGAGACAATTTCAGTCTTTGAGTCCAAGTTCTCAGAAATTACAGCCTCAAACAAAACTTACATTCTAAACCTTTCTGGAAGGATGCAAACCCAAGGAAGCAAGACTGAAGGGGGACAGGGCGATAAGGCAGGAAGAATAAGCAAGCCAGGAGTTTCCGACTGAGCCGGTCTCCGCCTCACCTCGCTGGGCAGCACAGCTGCTTGCTCGGTTATGTGGGGAGTTTTGAGAGAGGCCACCGAGAAACGCTTCTCAGCAGAGCCCTTTGAGGGAGAGGAAAGAGAAGGATTTACCCACGGGCTTGCTGCCATCCTCTGCCTCTCAGTGGTTAACATTTGCTTCACTGGGTATTAAGCTTCCTGCTCTTCTGACATTGTTTCCTGCCTCCTCTTGGCAGCCACAAGGAAGCAGCAGAGACATCTGCCACCCCCTGAGCACAAGCCAGGGACATTCCCTGCAGCCTCCTGGGCCCTATCAAGCCAGTGTGCCCCCAGAGGTCCTGTGGTCTCTTAAACCTCATTGGTGACAAGGAGGCCCCAGGGTAGGAGAGAAGACACCTGCAGTGTAAGGCACGGGGAGCGTAGTAATTGGGCTGCGCCGTGGAGGGACCTGGGAGACCTGGAGCCGCTGTGCAATAGGTCCAGCAGGCTGAGCGGAAGGAAGGAAGGAAGGCCACCATACCACGGCTTCTGCAGCAACTGAATTCACCTGAGCGTCTCCACAACAGCGAGCAAAACCACCTCTCTGTGGCCCAAAAAAGGCAATCTTCCTAGAGGCTCATTTACAGTAGCACTAAGGAACATGGCTGAGCCCAGTAAATTCAGCCTGTCGGAACATTCTCACACACGTCTTGTCTTCTGTATACGTAACAGGAGATTTCCCGAGGGTGCCCACTTACAAGTGGCACAGCTGGGTCACCGGGAATGTCCATCTTCAACTGTAACAGGCAATGTCATATTATACTCCTAAATAATGGCTTTAAATAGTTGCTTGTTACTGATTTGGTCTGATTCTTCCTCCTTCCCTATAGATGTATCTGAAATTCAACTACTGTTTCATAAATTCACCTTGGGGGAAAATTTCAGTGACTATCACAAGTCCCTCCTCAAATTCAGAGAGAAACTGAAAATATGTGTTAAATCAAGTCTGTGAGGTATTTTGAACTTCTTGAAGAGACGGGCTATTTAAATCCACATTAATTTTAAAACCAAAATTCCCCATTGTTTCTAGGAGAGGGTACAACTTCATATTAAGTTTATCCTTAGTGCTCTTCACAAGCCTCTCTAATCTCCCCACACACACTCACATGCTTGAGCACACACACACAGATGCACACATGCACACACATGTGCACACACACCCCTTAACTTCTGTTCCACACATCAATCAATAAACAGCTTGCCCTAACCCTTCAGAGCCTATGAAAAGCAGCCTTGGGCAGGCTCCTCTCTTAAGTGCAAGATCAGAGCGTTTGCTGGGCTTCATGAGGTTCCTCTGCAGGGCTGTGTCCGCTGGGCCTGGAATGAGGAGGGAAGGAGGGTCTCGCAAATCAAATATTTCTGGATTTAAGTTGTACTTCCTATATTATTTTTCCTCATTTCCTGTGATATGTGTGTCCCAACAGTAGTGACAGGAGTAGGAACAGGCAACAAGGGGTGAACTAGATACAGAAGTTTAATATTAAGACATATTAAAACGTGTGCTAGGTAGGACAGGTAATGAACTAAGACGTGGAGGAGGAAGAAGACATGTCTTACCTGTTGACTCGGCAGGTCTGAGCTCATTCCAATAAGCCTGCAGGGTGTTATGGACATCACGAGCAGGGACAGTGCAGGAGGAGGAGTGGTGTCCCTGAGACTCTGTGCTGGGAAAGGAGCCTCTGTAACAGTTCCTAACTGTAACTAACTGCAACTAACTAAGACAAAGAGCCTTTACTAGTTGAGAATGAAAGCCTTTGCAGCTGTACATTATTCCCAAGGTTTAGAAGAGGAAGAAGGTGGGGGGAACCTAGAAGCTGAGTAAGGCATACTGATATAACGCCTGAACTCTGAGAGTCAGTGCACGCAGATTAGCTGAGTGCCCACTTGCAGCCTCAGCTCAGACGTATAGAACAGACTTAAAACTTACTACCAACTTTATTCCCGCTATACCTGGGGCATTCAGACCCGCGGGGTGCCTGCTTGCAGCTTTGTGATCATATGTGTTTCATAAATAAACTTGCTATCCCATTTCCACTATACGTGTTGTTTCTCGATTAAATTCATCTCTTGTAAGCAAGGCAAGCACCGAGGAACCAGCTGAGGGAGGCGGGGGGCCCTGACTCGGATCTCTCCCTGGTAACAGTCGGTCTGCTTTCAGTGTAGTCACGCACTGGCAATTCTACACAATGTCGGATAACATGTAAAATACTCTTCCTCCCCCAAAACCTTTTGTTGGTCTAAGTTTTAAAAAACTTTTGAGGTTACTATTCAATTTTATAATAAATAAAATTAACACCTTTTATTGCTGATCCTTTAGTCAACATTGTATGCTGCATGAACGTTAACTCGGAGAAGCCCTGGCATAAATGGACTTACCTCCATGCACTTGTTTGAGAGTTAAGCTCCTCCTGGCTCAGAATCATTCATGGCCGCTGCTGGTGCACTTCCCGTCTCCAGCCGCTTCTGAATTTAAACGCCGAATTGGAAATAAACGATGCCAGTAGTGATTGTAACAGAACTTGTGCAACTTCAATTCTCCTTCACTCAATTTAAGTCTTTTATTCTATGTAAGCTCTTGGAATTTTATTTATAATTTTTTATAAATTAGAACATGACACAGTGCAAACTGCAAGGTGTAATATTTTTATTTAGAAATATTTTTGCTTGTTTAATAAGTGCAAGTTTTAATTTATACATGAAAATCTGCTCTGCATTTGAGTAATACCTTTAAAAATTGAAATTAATTCCTTCTGTTATTTTTCTGATCTACTAATTATTATTAACCCAGTATGTTATTATTCATTTCTGTAGCAGACTAATGTGTTAGTATATGTTTTTTCCTTCATTTGAAAAACTTAATGTGATTAAAAGATATTAATCTATTACTGTTCCTTTTTTTTGATCCTGTAAAATCTTAAAATATATATAATGTTCAATAAAAGAAAACTGCTTTTTCTGTCCATTATTGTTATTATTCACCTCATTTCATCATTATTACTGGAGTAATGTACAGAGGAGGGTCTGTTAATGACCTGCTCTGTGTGTCAGACACACAAGGCACAGTACAGCTTTGCTGAGTGAGAAGATGACCTTGGAGGCCCACAGAGCCCAGGTGGGGGTGGGGGCAGAGCCGCCCACCAGAGGAGGCTGCCCTGTGCTGCTCAGGTGTGAGTCTGCCCCTGAGACTCCCGGAGGGAGATTAAGCCTCACTTTACTTTCCTTCATCTACTTCTTTTATTCAGAGACGCACATTTCACTAAAATGTCAGCTCCACGAGGACTAGAATTTTGCCCGTTCAGCACCATCCTCAGGAGAAGCATGGGAGTGGATACATTTTTGTTGAACAGAAGACGGGGTGTTCCTGTGCACATGCAGGAGTGTGCTCGTGTTCCTATTTCTGAGCGTTCTGTGCAAATGTCCCCAGCACAGGGTTCCCATCAAGACTGGACATCACGCATTTTGCTTTCGTAGCCCCCTGCACCCTACCTCCTGGTGGTGCCCCACTCTACAACTGCAAACTGACTGATCGACTGACTACAGGTCAGGACGCAAAATACTATTCAGAAGAAACTAAGAATAGCTAAGGGGTTAAAACAATACAATAAAATAGAATGTTTTATTCTTTTCTTACCATTTTACTGGTTTCTTTGGGGCAGAGGGAGGACTACACATTAGAGAATAAAATGCTCAACTTATTAAAAGATACTACAACTGATGCTGATCTTTGCCAATTTTAATGATTTATTTCTCGTTCATATAACCAATGCCTAAGAATACATCTAACTGTGTATCAGAATCACTAAAGGCTACATTCAAAGTAGAAAAGGGGGAGAATGTAACTTTTAAGGCATCCAAGCAACTCATATAAGATGTTCTTTCAACAATTCAACCAGCTCCAACCAAAAAACAAAAGGAGAAGAAAAAATGTTCTTTCAAAGGTAAGTAATAGAGAACGTTAGAGTGAGCGATCCTACAAAGTACACAATCCAGCCTCCGTCTGTAGACGGAGGCAATAGCAGATTATTGCTATTATCTGCTATTGTTCTGTAATTAGAAGCCAGAGCCCAGGGAACATGAGACTTTTGTCCCGTCTTACAGTTAAGGGATGGAGCCAAGAATGGAAGGCAGCAACCCTGACTTTTAACCCAGGCTCTGTCCTGAACTGCCAGGACTTCTAGCGTACCCCAAAAAAAAAAAAAATGCTTTGTAATTTTTTGTTGTGCTAACTTAGGGTATTTAAGGTATTTAAGATAGGTGGTCCACAGTTAATAACAGTTTATAGTGGCCATTGACTAAAACAATGAAAAAGAAAGTTATAAAGACATTCTTACATTGACAGACAATATATTGGTTAATGATTTGAAGTTACCTTTAAAACCACTTATTTTTTAAAAGAACCACTTATTATAGCACACACATTTATGAAGGAGAATCAACAAATATTTATTGAGCATCTACCATGTTCATGACATATCTCCTACAGAAACTATGGAATGAATAAATGATAGTATGAGGGCGACCCAAAAAACCCCGGAATTATCGTCTGGAGGGTGGGCCCCTTGTAGTACAGGCTTCCCCTGCTAGGTAAGTATTCTGGGAACCCATCTGTATCAGTGTACTAGTTGGTATTGTTGTGAGGGGCTATGTTTGGCTTTAGCGAATTATTTTTGGAAGACTCAACACGTTTGCCCATTTCATGATGGGTGATTTACAAGTGCACCTGCCCGCATCACCCTGAGCGTTCGGTAGTTTTTGACCAAAAAAACCAGCATGACCCTCATGTGCCACTCTCCCTATTCACCCGATCTCGCTGCAAGTGACTTTTTTCCCCCCACAGATGAAAAAAAGTCCTCAAAGGGAAACATGTTGTTGACATGGAAGACATGAAACAAAAAATGGCAGAAGCACTAAAAGGCATCAAAATCAATGAGTTCAAAACTGTTTTAAGCAGTGGAAAAAGGTCTTAATAGGTGTATTGTATCAAATGGAGAGTACTTTGAAGGTGACTGAAGTTTAAACATGTAGGAATAAATACACAATTTTTTATAAATAAATTCTGTTTTTTTGGTTCCCCCCTTGTGTACACTCACATAACATCATAAGCCAGTGTCTGTTCTAAAGGCTTTACATTTCTTTACACACTAAATCTTCACAATAATCTGCTATTGTCATCATCCCCATTTTACAGATGAGGAAATCGATGCATAGAGAGCTCCACCAAGATCAGACAACTAATTAGTAAAGCTCTACTAATCTGATCATCTGGCTCCATAAGCTACAAAAGCAAACAGGAAAAGGTGAATGGCCATGCAGATTTAAAGAACAATTAAGAAAAACTATAACGTTCACAAAGCAGTACACAGAGCTGAGAGAGCTTCTTGGGTACAAGTGGTAGAAACTAAATTAAAAATAGCTCAAGTGAACCCTGACCAGGTAGCTCAGTTGATTACAGCATCCTCCTGATACGCCAAGGTTCGATCCTCAGTCAGGACATATACAAGAATCAACCAATGAATGCATACATTCATTGTGGAACAACAAATGATTTTTCTCTCTCACCCTTCCTCTCTCTCTCTCTCTCTCAAAAAAAAATCAATGTAAAAAAACCTTGTTAAAAAATACCTTAATTTAGCTTCCTGTCAAGATAACTAAACTACATAACAGCATAACTAAACTATAGAAAAACCATCATTCAAAACCACCTGAAATCTAGCTGAACAGAAGTCCTATAACTAAGGATACAAAGAAGAAGCCGCATTGAGACTGGCAGGAGAGGGTTGGAGGCACAAAATGGGCTGATCCCACACCCACATGTGGTAGATAAAAATCGGGAGGGATATCTCGACTACGGAGGTGCCCCCATAAGGAGTGAGGGGTCCCAGGGCCACAACAGGCACCCCATCCCAGGGTTCCAATGTCAGGTAGATAAGCTCCCATAATCTTTGGCTGTGAAAACCAGGGAGAACTGAGGTTGAATGAGAAGGGCTTCTGTAGTTCCAGCCATTCCTCATAAAGGGCCCTCACACAGACTTACTCTGACTCACTCCGTCTGAGCTCCAGCACTGGCAGAGCAGCTCAAAAGGCATCAGGAACACAAGAGGGACAACTGAAGTGCCTGGCATCAGGACCAGAGGTAGAGGGGCAGCTTTCTCCCGAGAGAAGTGCTGGCAAGGTCATTGTTTCTTTGATGAGCTCTCCCACAACAGAGCTGGCAGTGGGGAACCATATCTGAGTTTCCTTTAACCTGGCTCACACTGGTCATCCTACCCTGCTGATTACCTGAGAGCCCTGACCACCCCAGCCAAGCCACTTTCTGTGGATTTTCCATATGGCATGTCTTAGCTCATGCTGCTGACTTTCCTAAAATCCCTCAAAAAAGAAGCATTTGGTCTCTACATACCTCATACATTTTGCTAAGTGGCAGCCAGTTTTGGTTTGCAGATTGGCCTCTCCCAGGGACCTCTAAGCCCAGCACAAGTGTCAGCCATCTACAGATTGCTTTGTAGCTCATTCCGGTGGCCCCGGGCAGGACACAGGCAGTGGTTGATCTTGGCCTGTACCTCCCAGGAAGCCCCAAAGCCAGCATACCTGCTGGGCAGTTTTAGACTGCAACGAAGTACCACCCAAACACCTCCATGAGTGACACACTCAAGGGGTGGACAGAGCAGATTCCTGAGCCCTGCTGAAGTAAGTTCTGCTCTGGGGTATCAGCCCCTGCACAACAGATCCTCCATAGTGGTGGCAGCCTGTCCTCCCAGTCGGTCAGTCAGTCGGTGGCGGGGAGGGGAGGGGGTGGCACAGGGAAGGCGAGGGGGGCGCGGGGGCAGGGGTGGATTTCTCCCATTGATATGCCAACAGCAATCAAGACTCAACTACAGAAGGAGGGTGCACACAGCCCACACAGGGAGTGAACCTAGAGCACCTAGCTCAGGTGATTGGGAAGGCTGTGCCACTAGGCCCTACAGGACACCTATTATATAAGGCCACTCTACCAAGATCAAGAGACATAGCTCTATTTAATACATCAAAACAAACACAAAGAAGAAGCCAAAATAAGGAGACAAAGAAAAATGCTCCAATTGAAAGCACAGGACAAAACCAGAAAAAGAACTAAACGAAATGGAAACAAGCAATATATCAGATGCAGAGCTCGAAACAGTGGTTATAAGGATGCTCAATGAACTTAGGGGAAGAGTAGAGAAACTTGGTGAAAACTTCAACAAAGAGATAAGAAACACAAAAGTGGAGATAGAAAATATAAAAACAAACCAGTCAAAATGAAGAATACATGAACTGAAATGAAGGATATATTACATAAAATCAACAGTAAAGTAGATGAAGCAGAGGATCAAATCAGCAATTTGGAAGGGAAAGAAACAGAAAACAATTAATCAGAACACCAAAAAAAAAGAAGAAGAAGAAGAAAGAAGAAGAAGACAGTTTAAGGGGCCTCTGGGACAATATTAGGCATACCTTCATTCACATTATGGAGGTATCAGAAGGAGAAGAGAGAGAAAGGAACTGAAAACCTATTTGAAAAAATAATGACTGAGAACTTCCTTAACCTGGTGAAGAAAGTAGACATACAAGTCCAGGAAGTGCAGAGAGTACCCAACAAGATGAACCCAATAAGGCCCATGCCATGACACATCAATATTAAAATGAAGAAGTTTAAAGGCAAAGAGAGAATCTTAAAAGCTACAAGAGAAAAACAGTTAGCTACCTACAAGGAAGCTCTTATATTACTGTCAGCTGATTTCTCAACAGAAACTTTGCAGGCCAGAAGGGATTGGCACAAAATATTCAAACTGATGAAAAGCAAGGGCCTACAACCAAGATTACTCTACACAGTAAAGCTATCATTTAGAATTAGAGGGAAGATAAAGAATTTCCCAGACAAGAAAAAGCTAAAAGAGTTCATCACCATCAAACCAGTATAACAATAAAAAGGAAGAAAAAAAGATTAAAAATATTAATAATAAAATGACAATAAATACATATCTATAAATGGATTAGATACTCTAACGAAAAGAGATAAGGTACCTGAATGGATAACAAATCAAGACACATATATACTGTCTACAAGAAACCCACTTCAGATTGAAAGATACACACAGACTAAAAGTAAAGAGATGGAGAAAGATATTTTCTGTACATGGAAATGAACAAAAGCTGGAGTGGTGATACTTATACCACACAAAACAGACTTCTCAAAAAAGCTATAACAAGAGACAAAAAAGGACTAGCAAATCTACTTCTGGTTATTTATCCAAAGAGATCCAAAACACTAAATTGAAAAAACACATATATCCATATATTTATTGCATCATTATTTACAATAGCCAAAATATGGATGCAACCTAAGTTTCCATCAATAGATGAATGAATACAGAAGTGGTGCATATGTACAATGGAATATGATTCAGCCATAAAAAGGAATGAAATCTTGCTATCTGCAACAGCATGGATAGACCGAGAATGTATAGTGCTGAGTGAAATAAGTCAGAAAAAGAAGACAAATGCCATATGATTTCACTTATATGTGAAATCTAAAAAAACAAAATAAATGAACAAGCAGAATAGAAAGAGACTCATAGATACAGACAACATTTGATGGCTGCCAAATGGGAGGGGAGTTGGGGGGATTGAAGAGCACGAATTGGTAGTTACAGGATAGTCATGGGATGTAAATTACAGTATAGGGAATACAGTCAATAATATTGTCTTAAGTATGTTTGGTGTCAGGTGTGTAGTAGATTTATCAAGAAGATCACTTTGTAAATTATATACTGTCTAATCATGGGGTTGGACACCTAAAACTAATATAATATTGTATGTTAACTGTAATTTAAAAATAAAAAATATTTAAAACATAGATTAAGTTATTTCAAAAACTGTTTATTTGTTGTCCAATTAGTTGTTACGGGCTAAATTGTGTTCTTTCCAAATTTTATATATTGAAGTTCTAACAGCCAGTTCCTCAGAATGTGACTGTATCTGGAGATAGGGCCTTTAAAGAGGCAATTTAAGTAAACGGAGATTATTGGTGGGGGGCCCTAATTCAATACCAGTAGTGCCCTTATAAGAAAAAGAGATTAGGACCCAGACACATAGAAGGACAGCCATGTGAAGACACAGAGAGAAAAGGCCATTCATAAGTCAAGGATGCAAAAGAAACCAACTCTGTCAACACCTTGACCTTGGACTTCTGGTCTCCAGAACTATGAGGAAATAAATTTCTATTAAGCCACCTAATTTGTGGTATTTTGCAGCGGAAACCCAGCAACCAGTCAAAGCCTTACTTTGAGACCTACACACATCCAAGACATGCATATACACACATATACAATCAATTAATATATCTCCTCTCTCTCTCTCTCCCCCCTCCTCCATCTGTGTTTGACTTCATTCTTTTCTATTTCAGATGGGCCTTCCTTGTGTGCAGGGGAAACATGGCTTTCAGCTCTGCTTTTCTCTCTCAGCATCAGAATATAAAAATGCCAAGGATGGGCTCAACTGGCCCACGTTCAACCCCAGGTCAATCAGTCAATTCTCCTCTTTTGGTAAGGTGTCTCCAACAGCCTTGCTTGGCCTGTATCACTACACCTGGAGCATCTTCTGGTTCCCCTTTTCCAGAGCGTACACCTGGCTTCTCCTGGGGTGGGAGAAAGGCAGTCATTTGGCTGCTGGGAGAAGGGAAGGAAATCAGCTCCTTCAAAAAACTTCCTATAAACTTCTGTTTGCAGCCCTGCCTCTACGGTCTTTCAGAAGAATCTGTGCCTCCAATCCCACAGCTTTTCCAGAGTGTCGTGCCATGAACTGGCTTCCTTCTTAACAGTTCCCATCTGTAAACACTCGGGTTTTAGTTTTCTCAGCTTTTCTGGGTTAGTCTCCACTCATCTAGCCTCTGACCATGTTCCAAAAATAAGCTGACGGTGACTCGTCACCCATCCTCTCCCTTTGCGGCCTTGGCCTTTTGGCCTCTTGGCTGTCATTTTAGTGGTGTTTTGGAAAGGATCAAAGAAAAGTGCATGTTTTTAAACTGCAATGTTTAGCCAAAAGTCTATTCTGGGGATTTTCAAATAATCCTCTGTGAATATGCCGCAGTGGCTGCCTTCTGGCCTGGTAGTGGTGTTGGGTGCAGAGGCTGAGAGAAGACAAGTGGAAGAGAAACATGCCAGGCTCCGGCCCTCAGCCCTAGATCAAGCAGATACGGGGCTGATAAAATTTCATTTGAACGAAAAACCTTTAACTAAAAATAGAAAACCTTAAAAACCACTGTGTAACACCAGGCCGTGTTGTACATATTTTATAGTATTGTGTATATATAGTTTTGTATTCTGATTTATCTGTTTATTTTACCTCCGACTGCATTATAAACATGTTCTCATATTTTGGTAGCTATCTCATAATCAGTTTCTTCACCCTTAGCCTGGCAAATGATAGGTCTGTATTAAATAGTGATTGAATGAATTATAACGCTTAATAGTTTCTATTTCTAACTTTCTGTTATCGTACTAATAACTGATGTTGAATTCATGCATTCATTCACCCAACACATATTTGCTGAACACCTACAACATGCCACTCACTGGCGGGTAATGCTGGGAGTACGGCCATGAATAAGGCAGATGTAGCTCTTTCCACACAGAGCTTACAATGTATATCAAAAGGATATCTGACATGTGAGTCGACCATCAAAACGCAGAAGTATAAAAGCTATGGGCAAGCTGAATGACAATGAAGATAGAGGACACAGAACAAGACAGCAAAAAGCAGACAGTGGGGTGGGTCCTCACACAGGAGCATAATTCGGTGGGTCTACACGGGGAGCTGGCTCTGAGAGGAGCATATAGGCAGGTACAATAAATAGAAGGCCAAGTAGGAACACCTACCAATAACCAGATTTTACAGCGATGGCACTTTACAAGAAAATCCTAAATAAAATCATCCATTCATAGAAAATTGGTTCTAAGGGAAGAGAAAGTAATTATCCTCTTAGTGCTAAATATATATTTAACGACTTAATCATCCATTCCCAAAGCTATCTCTTGTATTTTCTTGCACAATAAAAGTATCCATTCCAAATTAATATTTAACAGAATATTCAAATGGAAAATATATTTATGTGTATAGTAAAATCTTCTAGAGCAAAAATAATTATAATAAATAAAAGCTGCCCTGGCCGGTGTGGCTCAGTGGACTGAGCATCGGTCTACGAACCAAAGGGTTGCCGGTTGGGTTCCTCAGTCAGGGCACCTGCCTGGGTTGTGGGTCAGGTCCCCAGTGGGGGGCGTGCGAGAGGCAACCACACACTGATGCTTCCCTCTCTTTCTCCTTCCCTTCCCCTCTGTCTAAAAATAACTAAAATCTTTAAAAATAAAAAAATAAAAATAAAAGCTATGGGAAGCAAATAGGACTATGGCAGCACATAGTAGGAACCCATAACCTGGACTGGAAAGTCTGGGAAGGCTTCCTGAAGGAAAGAAAAAATGAGGGAAATTGTAAAAATAAGTAAAATAAACAGGAAGTGACAAAAGCAGAAGGGAAGACCCATGCTCCATGCTCAGGAAGCAGCAGGTGCACGGGCAGGGCACAGAGGAGGCTGTGGCACATTCCAGAGGACGACTGGAGGGCAGAGTGTACAAGACATGAGCTGGAGAAACAGGCAGGAGCCAGGGAATGAAAGGTCTTAGTGACCGCACATTTGGCTTGTATCCTGAGGGCAATGGGGGTAGCCAATCTTAGGATAAAACCCAGTTGCCACTTCAGGGCCAGGTCTGTGGATCTCAGAGGTCCTATGAGCTGTCCTGAGTCTGCAAACCCGACCCCAAGAGTGATGAAAACCATTACAGGGCTTCAGTAAGAGGACAACATTGCATTTCAACAAAACTAAAGCAGAACACCTTGATTACAATGTGAAGAATGGATGGAGGGAAAAGGCAAGACTATACTGAGGGCCACTTAGGACTGGCAGAGAATAGAAGACCATGACAATGGAGGTGAAGAGAAGTGGATGGGTTTAAGGAACAGCCAAGTAGAAGCATTAAGCTTTGGTGGCTGGGTGGGAGAAGTAAAGGAGAGGAAAGATTGTATGATGGTGCAGGATCTCTGGCTTAGGCAATGCGTGTGTTGTGGTCCCATTTATTAGGCAGAGACAGTAGGGTGGTGGAAGTCAGTGAGTCCACTTGGACACTTTGGTATCAAGGTGCCTGAGGGATATCAAGTGGGGTTGTCTGTAAAATAAGAGGAAATGTAGTTCAGAAGCACAGAGGGCTGGGCCGCAGACGGGAATCTGGGTATCCTCAGCACGGAAGAGCTAAGGGATATGAAACTGAAGAGGAGCGGTAAGACCTTTTCAGGGAAAGAGGTACAAGGGAAGGGAGGAGGTCTGTGCTTCGATCCCCAAGGCGCACTGATGGTTAAGGACAGGCACAGGCAGACGAGGCCGCTAAAGAGATGACAGATGTTGGACGAAATCCAGGGAAAGGCTGGGCTGTGGAAGCCAAGAAGACAGTGAAAGAGGAACAGTCAGCGTGTCAACGCGATATAGACTGCGAAGAGGCAGCAAGAGTGTCACGCGTGAGCTTGATAAGGCAGTTCCAAATTCAATGATGGGACAGGAGCCAGGATGCAGTGGGTTCAGAAGCATCTGAATTTCAGACAAAATATCTAGGTAAGACTTTCAAGTATAGCAGAAAGGGAGCAGAGAGAGAGAGAGGGCCTAGCTAGAAGGGAAGAAGAAAGCAAACGAGACTTGAGCACTTTGTTAGATACCGATGGCTCCCTGATACCACCAATGTAAAAACAAAATAAAGCAAACAAACAAAACTCCCTGGTCTGCTTACTCTTCAGGGGTCTCCACAGTTCGGCTCAACTACCTCTATTTCCTACTATTCTCTCACCATCACTCTATGCTTTGATCAAACAGGTAAGTCATTGTTCCCCCAGTGGAATGCACAGTTCGCCACCTCCATTCTTGGTTTGTATTGTTTCCTCCACTAAAATGACTCTGTCACCTCCCCAGGAGTAGCCCTACCTACCCACACTGTCCGTCTCCACTTCTTGAGAAGCAACCCCACGACCCTCCATCCTGAGAATCTGCAGAGCTCACTGCTCATCCCATTGCCATGCACTTTCTTATTGTCTGCACCTAAGTTATTTGGTTATTTCCCTTGTGCCCCTACTTGACCGTAAATTCCTTGAAAGCATGGGTTGTAGCTTATTTAGCACTTTGTAAGCTCTCTTCATGCAGTAAGAGTTCAATAAATATGAATGAATAAAAGTTTCAATGAACTTCATGAAAGTATTTTTCAATATTTTTTAATTGATTTTTAGAGAGAGAGCGGAACATCATTCGTTGTTTCACTTATTTACACATTCATTGGTTGATTCTTTTATGTGCCCTAATCAGGGACTGAACCCACAACCTTGGTGTATCAGGACAGGGCTCTACCCAGCTGAACTATCTGGCCAGGATGGAAGCGTTTCATTATCATACACAGTTGATGCCCTAGCAAGAGGCAACTGTCACTCTGATACTGTTGTGGGCCTCTGCATTTTCATTAAATAGCAGTAACTTCCTGGGCACATACTATGTGCCAAGCATACAGCCTATTTTACATGTAAATCCTATGAAGTAGCTTCAATTATCCCATTTGTAGATGAGGAAATTAAGGCTCAGAGAGGTTAAGTAACCTGCACAAGCTCACACAGCTAGTGAATGGCAGAACCGAGACTCCAAATTAGATGTCTTGGCCCTTAGATCTTATGATCTTATCCAGGACACAATGCTGATATTGCTGACTTTTTCCTGCTTTCATTGCTGACTTGAAGAATGAAGAAAAATAATATTAGGAAATGCTCTAACAGTGTTATCCATTAATAGTCACACAAAAGATTGAAAAATGTGCTACTTTAGGAAGCCCTTTCAGACCAGTAGAAAAGTCAACAGATTCTGTCATTTTTCTTTCCTTAAAATTCAGTAATGAGGAAACAACATAAACAATAGCAAACGCCAAGAAATAGCTAGGTAGAAAACAGGCAATGGAAAAGCAAGTATGGATGAAAAGGGGGCACTGTGATAAATCATAAATTCCTAACTGGGCTCTTATGCCCAGTAACAATTCCTTAGTAAAAGGCTTTTAAGCAAGCTTTGGCTTTCTGTGCATCTAGGTTACACACCTTTGAAATAAGTGTAACTATCCTCAACAAAGCACATAATTTCAAATGCATAAAAGAAACTAAAAAACTGTTACTCTCCAGAGCACTGGAGATCTTGCTTCCCAGCAGTTGTCATCAGTTTTGGCTTAAATAAACACTTAACAAAAATTCTCTACAGGGTTGGATGTGTTTTACACCAATATTTACTTGGTACAGTTGGAAGTATTCCAAAGAAGCCCACCTAGGACCACCCTGCAGACCTGTACCAGGTGCTAGATACCAGCAGGGACTCACTGTGCCCACTGGCTCCCCGCTTCACAGTGAGTAACTTGGATAAATTTTCTCTTGAAATCTAAGACCTCCCAGCAGCAGGTCCGGAATTTGAGCTGTTCTTAGAAAATTCTCGAGGTGGATAATGATGAGATAACCCAGGGAAATGAGCTAAAAATGGTTTGTTGCTTTTAATTTTGGCTTTTTAATTGGATTGCTTACTGAGAGTCTGAACAAAATCTTTCCTAGTTAAATGAGAGACTGAATTCTCTTTAGCTCTGAAAGAGAAAGGACACTTGCTTCCCCAAGCCAAATAGCCAATGGGTGATGACAGTAGATCAGGTCCCTGAATCTGAAGTGGTACAGGTGGGCGCCATGTAGCACCCACTGCAGTAATGCAGCTGATCCCAGAGAAGCCAGCAGGAGCCCCGGGGAGAAAGGCAGGGCATCCTGGAATGGGTTCATCTCAAGAGAGAGGTGCCCGTTCCGTTCCTTAGAAAGCCTCATGATTCTGCTGGTGTCCAGTAAACTCTTGCTGGCACTTGCTCAAGTATTTTTAGGTGACTAAGAATCTTCTTTTGTTTTCAAATATATTTGTATTGTATCAATGGAAAGTCACATTCTGCTTAAAATTCCAAGAGGCATTTTTTTTAAAGATACAATCGAAAAAGAAAGGAAGGAAGGAAGGAGGTGCAGGTGAGGAAGACCATCAATAGGCTCAGAAGTAAGTTACACTGTCTTCTTAAAGCGCTGTTGAAAATTATGGACAGATATACACTTACCTACAATCAAAAATGTTAGGATAATGGCAAGAGTGGGATTCATACAAATTCCTGAGTGATGGCTTAGAGTTGCTCTTGTAAGTTTGCCTACCATGTTCTTTGTGTTTTAAATGTTCCAAGGAGACTTCGCCTTTAAATCAGTCATTCACAGCCAGAGAGCAGTTATTTGTGATTGTCTCTTCCCACGCTGACAGCTTGGCTAAACTTCAGGGTATTGGACACGTTCAACACTCAGAGCATCTCCTTCTTTTATACAAACCAACCTAACCTCGGGCTTGTCTTCTGGGCCCCAGAATAAAACCCCATGTGAAGAGGATCTTCTTCATCCATTCTCCTTGTCTTCTTTTTGTCTCAGTTCTGGGATTACCCAGATAGCACAGTTGGTGGCAATGGTAGGGAGGAGGTCATGTTTTCATGACAATGTTTTGTTTGTTTTCATTTCGGCTTGGAGGAGGGCGTCCACTGCCTGGGACCGTTTTGGCAACCATCATTGAGGCAACAAAATGCTTCCCACAGAGGAGAGAAGCAATACGCCTTTCGGGTTTCTAAGTAATGGCTGCTTCTTTTTGCCTTGGTCTTGCTCCAAAACCCCAGGAGGGTTCCTGGATCCTCCCCTTTTCTGTCACCCTACATCGGTATCCCAGGAAAACAGGCCTGAATTGGGATGGGGAGGATGATGCCCTTCCTCTCCTGAATGGAGGTCCCGGTCATCTTTACAGCAGAGCCAGAAATTCTTGCTCAATGATGGGTGCTTCTGGCTGTCCTGGGGGCTCCTCTCCCCAGGGTTCCCGTTTAGAAATGTCTGTGTGTGGTCCTGAAGCTGTGCGCTTGAGAGTTCATGCACGAGCCTGGTTGTGTCTGCAGAGAGGACCCCAGTGTGCGCAGACCACAGAAGTGCCCTTCCCCAAGCCCCTGCTCTGGCCTGGACGACCCGTGGCCCTCGGCTGCACATCGCAGCCTGCGCACTGCCTTACAGCTGAAGTGCTGCCCTACGAGGTGCTCGGCGTGCTCTGGCACGTGTTTCCGTATGGGGCTAGAGAGGTCCGTCCTGCTGACAAGTGATTCCTGAGTGTCCAAGGAGGACGAAAGTCCTCTCCTCCCTGCTCAGACTGGGTGTCTTGGATGACCGTGTACCGCAGTGACTGGACCACACGGCCCTGGGGAAAAGCCAAGGGACAGGTAAAGTGGAAGAGAGAAAAGAAGCTGCAGCTGCAGCAAATGACTGGATGCTGCTGGGAGGACCCAAGGGAGGAAAATGAGGAGAGCTGCTGGGGACAGTCGACAGGCCGCTTTGCTTGAGCTGAGGAGACAGGTGAGGCTTAGGCTCAGGGCCTTCTGCCAAGGCATCCAGGGGTTCGCTTCTGCTCTGGGCAGGATGCCGAGTTCCTCGGTGTTGAGGTCTGGATTCTCATTCCGCAATACCTGTTTGTCTAGCTAGCTCTTCCTAGTGGTAATTAATGCCAGGGAATCTGTTATTTTTCAAAAGCCTGAATGTGTATACCATGTTGTGATGGAGAGATGGGTGTCTGCTCCCTCCTGGATTCCTCTGGGAAGCGTTCTTGAGCCCAAGCTAGAGGCTCTGCCTGTTGGCAGAGTTGCCTTCTGGCGACTCCACGGACCACGATCAGCTCTGCCTCACATGTCTTATTCGTTGCTTTTGAAGCCAAATCTGGATTCTGGTATTCCAATTTCTTGAGCCAATCCATTCTCTGCTAGTTATACCAGGGTAGGGGTTCTATTGAAATAATGCTTGCAAAGCCTCCTCATGACTGGGCTTCAAAACAGTTCTCCTCCTTTGAGATCCCTGTTCAATGTGCTGGTTTTAGCCACGTTGGAAGTGTCACCTGGATACCCCAGAGTTTAGGTGCCAAGTGGGCAGTACCTGCCAGGACCATTGGTCATCGGGGGCCATGAGCACCAGGCAGAGGAGACTGGCTGACCAGAGGAGCATCCGTGGAGGGCAAAATCAACAACAACAACAACAACAGAAATCAGCCAGGGGAGTCCAGGGATATCCTGCAGAAGCTGGGAGCTGCTTTTGCCCCTGTGGGGTAGATGTAAGGAATGCAACAGTGGGGGACCGCTGTCAGGGACAAGCATAGTCAAGTACTGAACCCTGAGAGTAAAACTTCTGGAACCTGTCAGGGTTCACACGGAAGGAATGGGCCCTGAGTGCGGCAAGGCCCTGCCATGTTGGGCAGGGATCCCATGGGGAGGAACCAGGCACCCTTTCCATGGATGGCAGGGGCTGAACGGGCGGTGAGAACAGGAGGTGTCTGTCCATTTAGCGCAAAGCTGGCAGCTTCACTGCAGCCCCCCAAGTGCGGTGGTTGCAGGAGCCCCATTCACAGGGTTGCAACGCTACTGCCTCCATCTGCCAGCCCTCGGGTCTCAGCCCAGGTCCTTGGGCCCCACAGCTGACGGCACTGACGCCTAAGAACCTTTGTGGGGTCGCATGAAAAAAGTCTCCTCTAGGGTGCGAAGCAGTCCTTTAGGGAGATATAACACATCTGGCTTGTCTGGAAATGTGCACATAAGGATCCTAGAGCTTGCTCAAGCTCTGCAGATCTCAAAATGAACGTGGGAAATTGTGCCTCCCGGGCTGACCAGCCCCGGGACGCGCAGCCTCCCATAATACTAATATGGCCAAGATGAGGATCCTTGGATAATTCTACATTAATCTTTTTGTGAATAAAATTAGAAAAAGCCAGCTGTAAATTAGGCAGCATGAATGGCAAGCATATTTGATTGGTCTCTTGAAGCTTCAAAATGAGGACTTAGATAAATGTATCAACGTATAATGTCTTTTAGGTGTCATCCCAATTCTTTGAAGTATTAAAAATGAAAAGTCCTTATTTTAAAAAGGGGAAGGTTATTTGAAACCAAACTTGTTAGGGACAGACATTTGTAAATGTCTCCAAAACAAAATCTGGGTCTAACCGTTCTCTGTTTGTGTCCGTCTATATATGCAGGTTGTACAATAAATGTGAGATAGCTTTCTACCTTCCTGTGGTATTATTAAAATCAATTTAAGAGCATTTGAGATCTTGCTTCTTGGAAACTGTTGTCAGTTTTGGCTCAAATAAACTCATAAAAATTCAATAAGTAAATAAATACATAAATTTAAAGGCAAGTGCTTTTAAAGATTGGATTTTCTAAAATTTTCAGAAATACAGAAACTAGCTCTAATGCCTTCCAAGCTCATATGATCTAAGATTAATCCTTAGTAAATAAAAGCTTGTTTAAGTTTGTTGATTTAAGTAGAAAAGACGTATCTTTGGCGTTATTGGTATTAAATATAATATTTATATTTTTTGAGTTTTATAAAATAAGTTCATATTAATAATTGACTTTGATGTCTGTGAAATATATTTCTAGAGGTTATAAAATGTGTTCATAAATTTTCCAAGCTAAAAAAATGGTAATTGCTTGCTTCTTAAGTTTTATTACAAACTGAGGTTTTAAATGTTAAAATCTCATATAGGTAGGAATAACTTTGTGGGAACTCAGAAGGGCCCCTGGGATATGTCATAGGATGTATATTTTATGTTAAATTGCATGGGAAACACTGCAAAATTAGTAATGAAAAACTTGTAGGATGTAGTGTATGGGTAAACAATGGTTGTAAATTACACAAATAATTGAGGCTGCAGGAACCCCAAGGCTGCCACTTGGTTTTCCCCTGCTCCCACGCTTTCTATTTTTTGGTTTTGCATTCCTTCATGCATCACGGTGCATTTAAACTGGACTTAAATTACATGAAAGGACTTATGAGCTGACATCATTGAAAGGAGACATCTTACACTAGTGCCAAGGTTTAATAAAATCACTTCAAGAAAATGCCAAGTAGGTAACTACTTCCTTTCATAGTGAGCTCCCAGGAGACAAAGACTTTAAAGATCACTGACTGCCACCTGGAGATTTTGTTTATTGTAAAGAACTTCACATAAAATATACTCCAACCTCACTGAAAGGGAAATGACCAGGCACCTAACCACTAATGGACATCCACCCCTGTCTCTGACACTTGCCTCCACCTACGAAGGACACCAAAGACTCCTCTAGGACAAGAAACCACTGACGTGAGAGGTAGACAGCTATGCGAAGACCCAGACAAGGTCTGGGTACCAACAAATTCATGTTGGACTCAGAACCCATTTTGATTGTTTTTGCCTGTCTGATAATAATATTGGTCATAACAATAGTTATAGTTATTCTTTGGATTTCTCTACATAGTCCAACTTTTTATGATTACTGAAGAAATACAAGATAACTGTTAATACCCCTTTCGTGGCTTATGTGAATGTTATGCTAGATGCACAACACAGAAAAGTGAGACAGACGACAAACCTCAGATCATGACAGGCCGCAGGACAGAAATGATCCAGAGCGTTTTATTCCCAATGAAGGCCATGAGATCTGACTGCCTTCCATTTACCTGTCCTTCTATTTGGGGGAAAATTCAGCCTCAACTCACATCCCATGGTTATGGTGTTTACCCATCCCCAATGGTCCGCAATTTAAATACGACAATGTTGATACTGAGACATCCTAGGAATGAGCCTTCCTAACACTGTGACACCACACTATCCAACCAGAAGGCTGCTGATCAGTATAACCTTTGGATTGATTTATCACAAAAAGGCAATACTGTGGATGAAAAAGAGGTTCTATAATAAATCAGGAATTCCCAGCTGGGCAGATCATGGTGGGCAGTCATGCCTCAGGCCTATAACTTCTTCAGTGAAAGATTTTTTAAGCAAGTTTTGTCCATTGTTTCTGTGCATCCAGGTTATACACCTTTGAAATAAGTGTAGCCAACCTTAACAGAGCACATAATTTCCAATGCATAAAAGAAACTGCAAAACTGCCACTCTCCAGAGCACTGGAGATCTTGCTTCCTGGAAGTTGCCATCAGGTTCGGCTCAGATGAGCTCTTACAAATATTCTCTATAGGTTGAGTTCTCAGAGCTTCTTTAAGTCGTGCAACTTCCCTCCAGTATGATTCTCGGATTTTCTCACGGCATAGCCCCAAATGCCTCAAATGAAGAAACCAAGATGGCCTCCTGCCCCCAAGCCAGGATTTGCCAAAGGGAGAAAAAACCCCAGCAAGAAACAATTGAACATATTGATGAACTACAAACTGAAATAGACAGACTTAATGAACAAGCTAGTGAGGTGATTCTGAAAACAGAACAGAAATACAACAAACTCCACCAATCATTTTTACAGATGAGGTCAGAACTGATAGCTAAAATCCCAGATGTTGGGGTAACAACATTTGTCAGCCACCTACAAGTATCTGCACTGCTTGGGGAGGAGGATGAAGAGGGACTGCATTATCTAACAAGAGCTGAAGAGTTGATAGAATTTGAAGACAGTAAATCAGATTACAGAATAGGTTTTTATTTTGATGAAAATTCTTACTTCGAAAACAAAGTTCTCCCCAAAGCATTTCATCTGAATGGGAGTGGTGATTCATCTTCAGCGTCCACTGAAATCAAATGGAAATTTGGAAAGGTTTTCATGAAATGTTCAAGTCAAACACAAGCTAAAGCATGAGGAACCAGAGAGCTTCTTTACCTAGATTACTGACCACTTTGATGTAGGTATAGATGAGTTAGGGGAAGTCATCAAAGATAATATTTGGCCAAATCCATTACAGTGCTACTTGGTTCCTGACATGGATGATGAAGGAGAGGGAGAAGATGAGCATGAAGAAGGAGGAGAAGGAGAAGAAAGTTTGAAGATATTGAAGAAAAGGGGGATGAGGATGAAGGCAAAGGAACTGAAGATGATGATGAGGGGGAGGGAGGAGAGAAAGATGATGAAGAAGAAGAAAACTAATCAACACTGGTAGATTCCAACCTTCTTTTAAAAATTTTCTCCAGTGCCTGGGAGCAAATTGCAGTCTCTATCTCTCTCTCCCTCTTTTTCCCTCTTGTGCTCAGTCACCCTGTTTCTGAGGTCTCTTTTCTTTCCTTCACACCATGGTTCCCACCTTATTTGGGGGTGATGTGCTTTGAGCAGAATACAGTTGGAAAAAAAAATTTCTGCCCCTTTCTGTTCCAAATTCACTTTTATTCCTTCCTCTCTTAAAAGAAAACTTTATGGAGTCAACACCACTGTGCTCTGTGGGAAAAAACAAAAACCTTCCGCTTCCTTAGCTCTGCTGGGAGCTAGAGGGTGCTAGGCCCGTGTGTGGCAGTGCAGAATTCTAGCTTTTTTCTTCCTTTTGCTGTATGTTGGGGTCTATGTGAGCATGGACAGTTAACCCCTACCAATACGTATCTGTCTATTTTCTCTTGTTTAAAAAAAAAGAAAAAAACCCTTTAAAAGAGGGAGGGGTTATAGAAAGTCAACAAAGGTGGGTTTTAGATGTTTGGGTGGGTTAAGTGGGCATTCTGACAACATGGTTTCTTCTTTGGTATGTTTAATTGTGATGTTTAATGAACATCCTTACAATTTAAGATGAAACTTTCAAATCAAATTCTCTCCTAATATTGACAATAATTATTTAACGACCCATTTGTTTTTATTGGGGGTACCATTTTTAACTAGAAATTCATTATAATAAAATTAAAATATAGTTCAATATTTGCAAATGAACTGGTATTCTTACTGTTAGGAAAAAAATCTATCTCCATGGCATTATAAAGACATTGAGTTCCAGAATATTCTGAAAAAAAGTCAGAAACATTCAGTAATAATCCCCACTTTGGCCAGGTTCCCAGAATGTCACTGTGCCTATTTTAGAATGCTGGCTTCTCATCTCTTAAACATGGGCAGGCAGTCCACCCCTGTGTGATGTGAGAGGTTTCTCTTTTGGTCTAACTCCCTTTCTTCTCTCTGACCATCTGTCTTCCATGAAAAAGTGTTCCATGAACAATTGTTAAAATACAAGTGGAATTAAAATGGCTGCGTGTCGAGGGTTTTCCCCACAGAAGTCTGGGTCGGGCCTACAGAGAGTCAGCTTTGGTCAATATAACTTTATCACCCTTGGTGTATCCTTTTATTAGAGTCAGTCGCATTTAAAAGTTTTATAACTGATTTACCATTTAATTCTTTTTGCTTAATAAAAAACTTAGAAGCTGGTTAAAATAATTTTGTTAACTAGAGGACTTTGGAGAGGCACCTAGCTTTCGGAGGCATTCAATGTCACATTTGTAGCCACAGAGCAGCTCTGCTTTGTCCTCGGTCCCAGGTCCCAGGGTGCTGTGCAGACAGCATCCCATCCCCCACCTGGGTGATTTAAGGCAGGGAAGAAAATGTGAAAGTGCAGTATAGTTGTGGCATCTGTAGACCTGGACCAAATCCCCAAATACCACATTGTGACTTTGGGAAGTTCCTTAACCCACATAAACCCCTATTTTCTCATTCATAAAGTGGAAAACTGCTATATCCAAGACAGAAACCTTACCAGGTATCTGAGAAGTGAGAACTTCATATATATATATATATATATATATATATATATATATATATGCGCATGTGTACATATATACATATGTACCCACATATATACACACACACACATATACACATACACATATATACACAAACACACAACTGTTAACTAGCTATAGAGTTGCTGACTAGTTGACAAAAAAGGTAAAAAGAAGGGACTAAGGAATTACTGCACTAGCAACTGTGGGGGTGGAGGGTTAGGGGGAGAACAGCCCTCCTAACCCCAGAGGTGGGACAGAGAGGAAGAAGTCAGAGCAGGGACCGAGGGTCTCTGAGAATGGGGTGCCAGCGGGTCTCAGTGCTGGCGTCCCTGGGTGGGGGGTGGGGCACGGAGGCTGGCCCTGCAAGTGTGGGCAGGGCTGCGAACTGGATTCAGACAGCGCTGGGAAGGTGCTTCCTCTGCGGGGATGAATGCACCTTGCTAAGGTAAGAGTCACAGGATCACCAAGCAAACGCAAGCCCACCGGGAGGAAGCTCATCTCGCCTCCAGCCCTGCAGTGGCCCCCTTTGGCAGATCCCAACCGGGAGTAGTGAGTAGAGCAGAAACGTGTCCTGCAGAGCCCCAGGCAGAGCCAACACCACAAAGCACAGCACAGAAGGGCAGGGTTAGACATGGGGGGTAAGAACCTAGCAATGGACCTAAATGTCATGTTTTGAGCACTAGCTCCAGATCAGGCACAATGCCCAGTGCTTTACGTGCATTACTTTATTTAATTATCTTAACGACTTACTAGATGGAGTATCCCCATTTTATGGATGGGTATGTAAAGAAGCCAAGCTGATCTGACCTCTTAACTCCCCTACTGTATATAGCAAGACGTTGCCTGAGTTGCGTGCTGTAAGCAGATGCTGTCCCTCTCACCTTTACCTTCCCTCCCTGCTCCAGCATATTCCATATGCTCAGAGCTTGGTGGTTCCTAGGGAGAGGCCAGGAACCACCAGTGGAGAGTCAGGGCAAATTTACAGAGAAGCTGTGGGGAGGAACTGGACCAGTTTTGTGGTTCAGAATTACATCGTGTGGCCCTGACGAATAGGTAAATGGGAAGAAAGAGCAAGGGAGCCGAAGGAGAATTCTCCGAGCAGGAAGGAGACTGAACTAATGGCTGCAGTCCATGGGGGGAACGTTAGTGCCGGTCACTGACCCCAAGAGGGCTGCCGGGGTAGAGGGTTCGTAGGAAGGGCGGGAGAGCTGGGGTGGAGCTCCTGGGAGAACTGCAAAGTGAAGAAGCATCTTCCTTTGTGTCCTGAGCTGTCGCTGTGGCCTGGCAGGTATCTGCACGGGGGCACTCAGGCCAGAACGCCATCTCTGGACATCAAGGTTGAACAAAGAGTTCAGACTTGAATGAGAGCAGCGGTGATGACGAGAGGAATCTTCCTGAATTTTCAAGGTTACAGTGAAAAGCAAAGACTTTGCAGCAGTAACACCATATTTGGGAGCAGCCAGTTGCCAGGTCACCTTAAAAGCACCAGAAAAAGTGCCAATCTACAGGGAGGACTGTTGAGGTGAGAGCCGCAAAGACCGAGTGAGGAACACATGCCACATGCCACATGCCCTGGGCCAAGTCCCCTGGAGACGAACCCTGAAATGGAGGCTCTGTGTGCAGGTCTCTGCACTGAGGGCTGTAGTCAGTAGGAACACCTAGAAAGGAGTGAGGGAAGCACGGCTACACAGAGGGAGAGGTTAAACTACAGTGCAGATGCAACTGATGCCTAGTTGATTCCACCCTGAGTGGGAACTGGGAGGACCGTGACCCTTCAGAATATTTCCAAGTTGGGATGGATGTGTTAACTCCCACATAGAGCATCCCCTGGGTGCTGTCCTCAGGGAAGGCTTGTAACCTTGTCCTGTGGGAAATTCTTAGACAGATGCTGCTGGAACCCTCACCAGTCGATACCCCAGCAGCAGGAAGGATGATACCTTGATCCTAAACAAGAGGTCAAGGAGGCCCACCACTACATCCACTGCACATCCATCAATTTAAAAAATATTTATTGAATAGCTACTATAAGTCATATACTGTGCTTGGAGCTGGAAACAGGGCAGTGATCAATACAGTCAATCATCTAGCCTCTAGATAGAGTTCTTAAAATTTTCTTTGCCTCAGTGACCTACAAACTCTGGATAATAATAGTTCCTAATTCACAGAACTGTTATAAATAGTGAATGTAAAGCCTTTAAAACTCTGCCTGGCACATAGTAAGCTCTCAATTATTATTAGATATTGTGATTATTTATAATGTCCACTCTACGGTGTTTAAGGAATGCCTGGAGGACCAGCAAGGCGGTCCATTCGATTGCTACCGTCCCCCCCAGGTATGGATTTGCATAAGGAAAGGAGCTCCAATGAAGAACGAGTGGGAACACTGGGCCTGGCGCAAGAGCCTTCATTAGCCACCCCTGAAGGAAAGGCATGGTTCTCAGTAGCGTACCATGTAGACTGATGGCAGGTCAGCCCCCAGGGACTCTTAGTGCGAGAGGACGGCAAGGGAGAGTAAGTACTGACACACTGGGCTGTTCGAATGCAACCTCCATGGCCGAATAAGCACAGGCCCTATCGGAATACCATACCTGCCCAGGGAGCATCCCCGGGAGGGCAGCTGTGGGATACGCAGGCAGTCAGCTCAAGCTCAAGTTCATCTCTCCACTTCGGTGCTCTTCAACTATCTGTTCCCTGCCTCCTCGTCCAGGCGCCCTGACCTTGGACTTGAATGGGGCCCTGACAAGGAACCTCCCTTGGCTTTACAACCACTAGTAGTCGCACCCAGCCCCAACCCCTGGCTTACCTGTGGGCTGGGCACACACATCACTTGACCCTCATCTGTCAGGAGACAGGCACTGGATGGCAGCAACGGCAGTGAAGGGTGCTGTTGGCATGTGGAATCCCTGTTGGAAAAGTGGAAAGATACAGTATTTTTAAAAGAGTTCCTTTCAGCAACACACACGGTGTCTCTGGAGGGTTGCACCCCACAGCAGCAGCACTGTGCTTTGAGCGCCTTGCTCTTCGCAGGCACAGAAACATCACAGGGCGAAGAGGTTACGGGTTCTGAGTGCGGCCCACAAGAACTGTTTCATGAGTGCACATCAGACTCCTCACCGAAGTCTCTAGGGAATCCCAGAATACCTTGGGAGGAAACTCAGGGGCTGGAGCCCCCCGCTGGCAGGTGGGGGTAAAGCCAGAAGAACTCTAGTTTGTGCGCTCTTATGATCCTGTTTGTCCCTCCCATCTGTCTCCTGCCACTGCCACCACCCTTATGTGGCCTGGGGTATTAAGAGGTAGCGATGGGTACCTGACATCTGTTGCTTTGTCACTCAGCCTCCAATCTCCCTACTGGTAAACAGCACAGTCTCCCTCAGGGGGTTCACTAACCCTTCCTCGGTCAGATCATAAAATGATGGCAGGGTTGATTGTATCCTCGGTTCAAGGTATGGGCCTGTGACTCAGCCTAGACAGTCAGGAAAAACACAGCTCTTCTTCTGATCACAACTGGTTTGGGTATGGGCGCATGATCCAAAAAGAGTCAATAAAACTCAATGAGGATTTTGCTGGGCACTCTAGGAAATGATAATTCCTCCTTTCTAATAGACTTGAATGAGGTCTGCTGCTGCTTGAAACATCTTGTGACCACAAGGGATAGTAATGTTTGGAAACTGTGCCAACAACAGGGAAGAGAACAGAGGTGAGAGAGAGGAGATGGATTCCAGGGACACCACGGGAGCCCAGGTCTATGTCTGGATTTTTCAGTTATGAGGGCCCATGTGTTTTGTTTTTGCTTAAGGCCATGTGGGTTGTTTTTCTCTGTTACTTGCAACTAAGAAAACCAAGACAGATGCATTCCATAAAAAAAGTAGCAGCAGGCTGGGAACATAAAAGGCATGCAGCTTTATTCCAGTTCCCTGCTCGCCCTTCATTTAATCGTTACTACAACTAGGAGATATAAGTATGGATGATGGTGTTATTGTCCCTTTGAAAATATGACAAAATTGTGCTGTTGATATGCTGAATGACTTGACTAAGGTCTTCTTGCTAACAGATGACAGAACTTAAGGCTGGGAAATAGGAAAGGTCAAAACATCCGGACACCCAAACATGACAGTTAATCAGACCTATTTACTGATATTACCTTAAGGATAGTGTTGAAAAGTTATTTGATGCTTCAAACAATCTCTGTTTACATCTACTAATGTCATTCTATCCTGCTATTCATTGTATTTACAACTCCATGCAGCTTCTCTTATTAATGGACAGAGAAAAGTGCCCCCAAGAAACAAATTCAATTGATTATTAAGAACTTATTAGAACCTAGACAAGATGGTGGAACAGATGGATGTTATGCTCGCCTCCTCCCATGACCACACCAAAATTACAACTAAGTTATAGACCAATCAACATGAAGAACCATCTGAAGACTAGCTGAACAGAATCCTATAACTAAGGATATTTTTTTAAAAGCCATGTCAAGACTGGTAGGCAGGGCAGAGATACAAAATGGGCTGGCCCCCCACCCATGGGTGGCAGTTGAGAGCTGGGAATGGCAGCTCCACTGCAGAGGTCCTCCCTGAGCAGTGAGAGGTCTCAGCCCCATGCTGGGCTCCCCAGCCCGGAACACTAGTGCTGGGAAGAGGAGCCCACGTAACATCTGGCTGTGAAGATTAGTGGAGATTCTTTCTGTCCATCCAGGTGAGCCAGAAGGTTGCTAGAAACCCAGGCCCACCCTAAAAGGCCCGTGCACAGACCCTCACTTGCAGGCACTCACCCTGGCTCTAGCAAAGGGATAGTGACTCGGGGGCACCAGAGACATACAGGGAGAAACTGAGTTGTATGACTCTGGGGTGAGGGCTGGATGGGGTAGCCACCATTGTCCCTGTGTTGAGCTGACCTCGAACATCGCCAGCAGGCAGGCACAATATTTTTTCCCCTCCACGGCCAAATCTGAGCCTTCATTAGCCTGGTGAACTCTACTCAGTCTACCCTGATGACTCCCTGAGATCTGCTCCAGACAACTCTCACACCACCAGAGGGTCCTGATGGCCCGCAGCCAGACTTAGCCTGCGCTGCAGTCTTTCTCTAAAAACTGTCGAAGAGCTGTAGGCCCCAAGCCTCAGTGTACTCCCTGACTTTTCCTGAGTGACCCTAGGCTCAGCACTGGGGCTAAACTGAACGTGCATTAACCTGGTGAACACGGCTCACCCTGCCCTGGTGACTCCCTGAGACTCTGCCTCACCTAACTCACCTACCGCCTGAGGTTCTTTCAGTGGCTGAGCCTAACGGGCAATAGGCAAGCAGCAGCAGGCCTCCAAGAGCCCCCTGCCTTTTGCTGACCTGCCTCTGGCCTGGTACTGGTGGCAGCTGGCCTTGGGTCACAGCGTGACCTCTCTCATGTGTCCAAGTCCAGCAGAAGCAGCTACCAACCACGAATCATTTTGTAGCTCCTGGCAGGTAGCCCTGGGCCACTTACAGGCAGCAGCTGACAGTGGCCCTTTCAAGAGGTCCCAGAACTACCATACCTGATGGACAGCTTCAGACCACAACAGAGCACTACTCAGTTAGCTCCATAAGTGGCACACCCAAACAGCGTCTCAGCAGGCACCAGACCCCACCGGAGCAAATCTTGCTTTATGAGATCTGTCTCCACAGAGCAGCTTGTACACTATGGCTGTGGCCAACTCTCACAGCCAGTCAACCTGAGAGTCAACCCCACCCACTGATAAGCCAGTAGCCATCAAGGTTCCACTATAAAAGAAAGATGCACACACACAGAGAAAGGGGATATGCTCGGAGCACCCAGCCCAGGTGACTAAGGAGACTGTGCCACTGAACCCCACAGGACACCTACTACATAAGGTTGTCTTGCCAAGACTGGGAGACCTAGCAGATCATCCTAATACACAGAAACAAACATGGTGAGGCAGTTAAAGTGCAGAGACAAAGAAACATGTCCCATGAAAAAAACAGAAAACTCAAGAAAAAAGGACTTAAAGCAATGGAGGCAAGCAATATATGAGATACAGAGTTCAAAACTCTGGTTATAAGGATGCTTGCTCAAGGAACTTAGTAAGAACTTTAGTAAGAGATAGTAAACATAAAAAACGACATAGAAACCCTAAGAAGGAACCAGTCTTAAATGAAGAATATAATAACTGAAAGGAAGAATGCACTAGAAATAAAATCAGATTAAATATGATTAGTTCAGAACTTTGGAAGACAAGGTAGAAGAAACCACAAATTTGGAAAAAGAAAAAGAAAAAAATTTTTTGAAGATCACAGTATAAGGGACCTCTGGGACAAATTCAAGCATAACAACATTTGCATTGTAGTGTTACCCCAAGGAGAAGAGAGAGCAAGAACTGAAAACCTATTTGGAGAAATGATGATTGTGCTCTGGCCAGGTGGCTCAGTTGGATGGAGCATCATCCTGTGCACCAGAAGGTTGCAAGTTCAATTTCTGGTCAGCACATGTATCTGGGTTGCAGGTTCAATCCCTTGTCAGGAAGCAACCAATGTTTTTCCCCCACCCCCGCTCTCTGTAAAAATTAATAAAAGCATATCTTGGGGTGAGGATTTAAAAAAAAAAAGAAATGATTGAACACTTCTTTACCCTGATGAAGACATACAAGACTGGGAAGCACACAGTCCCAAACAAGATGAACCCAATGAGACTCACACCAAGACACATCGTTCTCAAAATGGCTAAGGTTAAAGACAAAGAGAAGAATCTCAAAAACAGTAAGAGAAAAGCAGTTATCTACAGGGAAGCTCCCATTAGACTGTCAGCTGATTTCTCAACAGAAACACTTCAGGCCAGAAGGAATTGGGCCAAAATATTCAAAGTAATAAAAACCAAGAACCTACAACCAAGACCACTTAAATCAGCAAGGCTATCATTTAAAACTCAAGGAGAGATAAAGAGCTTCCCAGAAAAGAAAAGGATAAAGGAGTTAATTACCCCAAAACCAGTATTACAAGAAAAGTCATAGAGACTTCTTTAAGAAGAAGTAGAAAATAATTAAAAATATGAAGGATAAAATGGAAATAATTACACACCTACCAATAATCACCTTAAATGTAAGTGAATTAAATGCTCCAATCAAAAGTAATGGAAAAAGAGATTTCATGCCACTGGTAAACAAACAATAAAAAAAGCTGGAATAGTAATACTTAAACCAGATAAATATGTTCTTTAAAACAAAGGGTATAACAAGAAACACAGAAGACATTTAACAAACATAAAAGGATCAATCCAATAAGAGGATATAACCTTTGTAAACATTTATGCACCCAATATAGGAGCATCTAAATAGATAAAGCAAATACTGATGAAAATAAAAAGAGAGACTGACAGTAATACAGTCACGGTTGGGGGACTTTAACGTTGCACTGACATTAGTGGATAGATCTTCCAGACAGACAATCAAGAAGGAAACATTGACCCTAAATGACATAGGAGGACACCCAAAACTAACAACTGACCTTATAAATTGAAAATTTTTGCATGCAGTATTTAGTATTAGCAATTTCAGCAAAGGTGCCCTATGCTAGCTATGGTATATGTATGATTCAGGAAAATATAAACATATACATTGTATAAATATATACATGTATAACTTTATATGAGTTAGAGACAGGATTTATCACTGTAAAAACTATGATGTTATTTTCTGTTTATTAATGATTTCGGTAGGGTGTTCCTTTGGGAATAAGAAGACAACTGTTCCATTATCAAAAAACATGAACTCAGAATAAAAAAATGTGTTCTAATTTAGATCCAGGCTACATCTTTACTCTATCTAGTGACACTTCTATTAGTGTCCACAAGATGGCAGAAGACCATCAAATCATCTCAAAATATATGTGAACTACTCACCTAAATTGTCATTGTAGGAACGTAATTCCTCAGTTTTGCTTATAATGATTGCCAAGTCCATTTTGGAAAATTAAAAGTGATTCTGGACAATATCATTTGTAGGTTTTGTCCCTAAAAAGTCAATCCCAGGTTTTAGAGTGTGGGAATGATAAAGGGAACTATTCTCTTCCTCCCAAATAAAACTACAGTATCTCAAGATGAATTAAAGTTTTATGCATGCACACAAAACATAAAAGCTGCTTGAGAAAAATATAAAATGATAAGCTGCAAAATATCCAAAAGACTGCTACCTAGAGATTCCAAGATGGCTGTGGAGTAGGTAGAAGCTACACTCACCTGCTCCTGGCACCAAACCGGATTTACAGCTAAATTATAGAGCAATCAACCTGAATAACCAACTGAAGGCTAGCTGAACTGGAATAAATAAGATTTACAGGCTAAGCCACACAGAAACTGGTAAGAACGGTGAATTGCAGAAGGGGTTCGCCTCTGCACTCAGGTGCCGCAGCCCTGAGAAGCCAGAAATATACTCGGCCACAAAACTCCCTCCCTCCGGAAGCGTGGGCTTTCCACCCCAAATAGGGATCCTCAGCCCAGAGAAACACAGGTGGGAAGAGGAGCCCACATAGCATCTGATGGTAAAGATCAGTGGGGATTCAGTCTGCCTGGGACACCCAGACACCACCCTCCCAGGGAGGAGCACCCCTGTTGGAACGGCAGCCCGAGGGGCACGCTGCCGGGTCTCTGGCTGCTAGTGAGGCCACATTGCCATATTCAGGTCCTGCAGAGGGGTCTGCTAACTGTACCCAGCAGTGACTTTTAGGGCTCCATTTTTCTAGAGAGACTTTTGGTGGAGACTCAGACAACGACTAAACTGTGGCTAGAGAAAGAGGGCCAGCCTCCCTCACCTCAAGGGCACAGCTGGCGCCCCTTCGCCAATCTGTTGAATCACTGGGTCGGCCCTGTCCTGCTGAGTCCAGCAGCTCAGAAGGTCCAGAGTGATGCGAAGAGCTGGGACTTTTGGACCATGTCTCTCAGGGACGCTCTTGTCCAGGAAGTAGATGGACAGGTTCTGGAGTGTGCGGCCACACTGTGGGGCAGGAGGGGCGGTCCAAATCCTATCTCTCCTGCTACCCCACGACCACGCTGCCTCGTTACCTCAGAAAGTAGAAGTGCCCACCTCCTTTCAACAGGCTTAAGGGTACTACCCCCAACGGGAGATTGTTTGGATCAACTCTGCCAAGTCCCGGACACCCAGCCATGCTGGGTGCAGCGCTGTGGGGGCAGGGAGAAAAGCTCAGAGCTGGGACATTCAGAGTTCGAGTCCTCGGAGGCTACTGTCTGGGACCCTGGGACCCTGGGACCCGGGCAAAGTGCTTAATCCCCTCCTGCGGGCTGGGTCTGCGTTACCCCCAACAGGAAACACTTTTGACCTGTTTCCTTGAGCCTGGGGTGACTGAGTTTGCTCCTGCAGAGGGGATAACTGGCTGCACCCAACCTGAACCTGTGGTGAGCCCCTCCGGGGGGCAGGGGGGAACTAGAATCGGAGACTCTGGCAGAGACTGAGTACTTTGGCTCTGTAGTAGACGCCAATTTCTCCTCATTGAGTGCCTGACTGCGTTATCCCCAAGCTGGGGACCCGCTAGCCCTGTCCTCCCAACCCCAGTTACCCTACCTTACTGAGCTTGCAACCTGTAGAAGAATATGTGGGTCACAGCCAGCCTAAACCCACTCTACAGTCTCTCTTCAGAAAGCTCTGGAAGAAGACCCGGCAAACTCAGGGGGAGGTGGAATAGCTAACAGCTGAAGGCTGACCTCAGGGAGTTTTGGTGCTTTTACAGATCCGCCCCCACCTGGAGGAAGTCGAATTTTATACGCAGACTGACCTCTCCCATGCACACCCAGGTCCAGTACGGAGACACAAACAGTAAACACTGTGGCAGCTCCAGACGGGTAGCCCAGGCCGGTTACACACAACATCTGATGTTGACCTGCACCTGAACCCCACCCAAGTGGACCCAGAATCAACAAAACCAGTGGTGGGCTTCAGACCACACCAGAGCTCGACCCAACTAGCCACACAAGTAGCACACCCAAAGGGGGATCCTGGCGAGCACCAGGCCCTGCGGGGAACAACTCTGCCTCGGGGGGCAGCCCCTGCACAGCATCTCATACCCGGTGATCGAGGTTTACCATCGTAATGAGCCAGGCTGAAGGGTTAACGACACCCATGGAAAGGCCCACTACATTCAAGAATCAACTACAACAGGAAGGTGCACATAATCCACAAGAAACATGTGGATTCCTGGAGCATGGAGCTCAGGTGATCTGGAAGATTGTTCCTCTAGACACCTTAATCATACAGCCATCAAAACAAGCTTGGGAGTCATAGCAGATCTAACTAACACACAGAGAAAAAACTGGGGAGACAAAGAAATAGGCCCCAGATAAAAAAAGAAAAATACCTAGAAAAAGAATTAAATGAAATGAAAGCAAAACAATACAAGATGCAGTGTTTAAAACAATGGTTATAAAGATGCTCAAGGACCTTAGGGGAAGAATGGATGATCTCAGTGAGAACTTACATGAAGAGACAGTAAACACTAAAAATGACATAGAAACCACACGAAAGAACCAATCAGACATGAAGACTACAATATATGAAGAATGCACTAAAAGGACTCAGCAGCAGGTTAGATGGAGCAGAGGGTCAAATCAGTAATTTAGAGGCAACATAACAGAAAGCGCCAAAAGATGTAGAGCAGTGGGGGAAGGGGAAATCAGGGTGCAGGGACTGAGCAAAAAGGGAAAGGAACTCATGGACATGGACAACAATGTGGTGATTGCTGGGGGGAGGGGGGTTTAAGGGAACTAAATGTTAACGAAAAACAAATACAATAAAGATTAAAAGAAAACAAAACAGTAAGCACCCAAGGAGAGCATAAAAAAGAAAAGTGAATTTTAAAAAAACGAAGAAAGTCTAAGGGACCTCTAGGACAACATCAAACATAAAATCATCCACATTAACGGGGTACCAGAAGGAGAGGAGAGTGAGTAAGAGACAGAGAACCTATCTGAAGAAATAATGGCTGAAAAACTTCTTTAACCTGGTGAAGAAAAAGTCACACAAGTTCAGGAATCAGAGATCCAGTCAAGATGAACCCAAAGAGAGCCACACCAAGGCACATAAAAATTAAAATGGCAAAGGTGAATTAAAGACTAAGAGAGAATCTTACAGGCAGCAAGACAGACAGTTACCTAGGGAGTTTCCATTAGGCTGTCAGCTGATTTCTCAACAGAAACACTTCAGGCCAGAAGAGATTGATATGAAATATTCAAAGTGATGAAAAGTAAGGACCTGCAACCAGGACTACTCTATCCAGCAAGGCTCTCATTTAAAATTGAAGGCAAAATAAAAAGCTTTCCAGACAAGAAAAATGCTAAAGAAATTATTTACAACAAAATTAGTATTGCCAGAAATATTAAAGGACTGCTAGGATGAGGAGGAGGAAGGGGGAGTAGGAAAGGGGGGAAGGGGGAGGGGAGAGGGGAAGGAGAAGAAATAGAAATAGAAATATAAAGAATAAATAAGTACCTATGAATACTAACCTTAAATGTAAACAAATTAAATATTCCAAATAAAAGACACAGGGTAGCTGAATGGATAAGAAAACATGACCCACGCACATGTTGTCTACAAGAGACCCAACTCAAAACATAAGAAATACACAGATTGAAAATGAAGGGATGGGAAAAATATTCCATGCAAATGGAAACAAAAAGAAAGCTGCATTGACAATACTTATATCTCACAAAATAGACTTCAGAACAAAGGCCATACAAAGAGACAAAAAAGACCAGAAAAGATCTAACAAGAGGATATAACCTTTTGTAAACACATATGCAGCCAACATAGGAGCACCTAAATATATCAAGAAAATCTTGGGGACATTAAGAGAGAGACTGACAGCAATACAGGCACACTAGGGGATTATAACACTCCACTGTCATCAATGGATGGGTCTTCCAGACAAAAAATCAACAAGGCAACAATGACCTTAAATGACATACCAGATTGGATGGATTTAATTGATATTTACACCACATTCCATGCCAAAGCAGCAGAGTACACATTCTCAAGTGCATATGGAACATTCATAAAGATAGACCAAATATGGGGACACAATAAGTCTTAACAAATTCCAAGAGACTGAAATTATATCACGCACCTTCAGAGATCACAATGATATGGAACTAGAAATCAACTACAATTAAAACAACTGAAAAACATTCAAACACATGTAAGCTAAATAATATCTTCTTAAACAATAAATGGGTTAGCAATGAGATCAAGGAAGAAATCAAAAATTACCTGGAAACAAAGGAAAATGAACAAGTGTGTTCATTTTCCCCAAATCTATGGGACACAAAAAAGCAGCCCTCTGAAGAAAGCTGGTATCATTATAGGCCTACCTCAAGAAGCAAGAAAGCTCTAAAATAAACAATCTAACCCTACACCTAAAAGAATTAGAAAAAGAACAACAAACAAAGTCCAGAGTAAGTAGAAGAAAGGAACTAATAAAGATGAGAGTAGAAATAAATGACATAGAGACTAAAAAAAAAATACAAAAGGCCAATGAAAGCGAGAGCTGCTTCATTGAAAAGATAAACAACATTAAGAAACCTATAACCAGACTCAACAAGAAAAGGAGAGATAACCCAAATAAATAAAATCAGAAATGAAAAAGTAACAACTGACATCACAGAAAGTCCAAGGATTGTAAGAAAATACTATGTACAACTATATGCTAACACATTGGACAACCTGGATGAAATGTGTAAATTTCTAGAAACATACAATGTTCTAAACCTGAACTGGGAAGAATCAGAAAAAAAGAATAGACTGATTACAACTAATGAAATTGAAGCAGTAATCAAAAAACTCCCAGCAAACAAAAGTCTTGGACTAGATGGCTTCATAGGTGAATTTTATCAAGTATTCAAAGAAAAACTAACACCCGTCCTTCTCAAACTATTCCAAAATATTCAAGAGCAGGAAGACTCCTAAGTTCTTTCCATGAGGCCAGCATTATCCCAATTCCAAAACCAGGAAGACACTACAAAGAAAGAAAATTATAGGCCAATATCCTTCATGAACACAGATGCTAAAATACTCAGCAATAAATTAGCAAACCAGATCCAGCAATACATTAAAAACGTCATACACTATAATCATGTGGGATTTATCCTGGGGATGCAAGGTTAGTACAATCTGCACGAATCAATAAATGTGATACATCAAATAAACAAAACGAATGATAAAAGATCACATGATCATATCGACGTAGAAAAAGCATTTGATAAAGTCAATCAAATCAACTATTTATTATTAAAAAAGAAAAACTCTCAGCAAAGTGGAAATAGAGGGAACCTACCCCAACATAATGAAGGCGATAATGATAAACCTACAGCCAAGATCATGCTCAACGGGCAAAAACTAAAAGCATCTCCCTTAAGATCAGGAACAAGACAGGAGCACCTGCTTTCGCCACTCTCATTCAACACAGTATTGGAAGTTTTAGTTACAGCAATCAGACAAGAAGAAGAAATAAAAGGCATCCAAATGGGAAAGGAGAAAGTAAAACTATCATCATTCATAGGTGGCATGATATTGTACACAGAAAAGGCTAAAGACACTATAAAAAAACTACTAGATCTAATAAATGAATTCAACAAAGTAGCAGAATATAAAATTAATATTCAGAAATTGGTGGCATTTTATACACCAATAAGGAAGTATCAGAAAGAGAAATTAGGAAAACAATCTCATTTACTATTGCAACAACAACAAAAAAGATACCTAGGAGTAAATTTAGCCCAGGAAGTAAAAGACTTTCACTCAGAAAATTATAGGACATTGAAGAAAAAAATCGAGGAAGATACAAATAAGTGAAAGCACATACCGTTTTCATGGATTAGAAGAATTAACATTATTAAAATTCCATATTACCCAAAGCAATCTATAGATTCATCACAATTCCTATTAAAATACCAATGGCATATTTCAAAGATCTAGAACAAATATTTCAAAAATTTATATGGAACCAAAACAAGACCCCAAATAGTCTCAGCAATCTTGAGAAAGAAGAACAAAGTTAGAGGTTTTATAATACCTGATATCAAATTGCACTACAAGGCCATTGTAATCAAAACAGCTTGGTACTGGCACAGGAGCAGGCACACAGACCAATGGAACAGATCAGAGAGCCCAGAAATAAGCCCACACCTTTACGGTCAATTAATATTTGACAAAGGAGGCAAGAGCATACAATAGAGTCAAGACAGTTTCTTCAATAAATGGTGTTGGGGAAACTGGACAAGTACATGCAAAAAAAATGAATCTAGACCACTAATTTATGCTTATACAAGAATAAACTCAAAATGGATAAAAGACTTACATGTAAGTTATGAAACCATAAAAATCCTAGAAGAAAACACAGACAGTAAAATCTCAGACATCTTTCATAGCAATATTTTTGCTGACGTATCTCCTCAGGCAAGGAAAAGAAAGAAAATAATAAATTGGACTACAGAGAACTAAGAAGCTTTTGCACAGCAAAAGAAACTATCAATAAAAGGAAAAGGGAACCCAATGCATGGAAGAACATATTTGCCAATGACACATCTGATAAGGGGTTAATCTCCAAAATATATATATTAAAAAAAACTTACACAATTCAACACCAGGAAGAGAAAAAATCCAATTTAAAAAACAGGTGAAGGATCTGAATAGACACTTCTCTACAGAGGACATACAGATGGCCCATAGACATGAAAAAATGCTCAACATCACTAATTCTCAGAGAAATTCATATTAAAACCACAGTGAGATATCACCTCACACCTGCCACTATGGCTACCATCAATAAATCAACCAAGGAGTCCTGGCAAGGATGTGAAGAAAAGGAAACTATTGTGCACTGCTGCTGGGAATGCAGACTGGAGCAGCCACTGTGGACAACAGTATGGTGTTTCCTCAAAAACAGACAATGGAACTGCTTTGCCTTGGCTCAGTTGGCTGGGTATTGTCCCACAAAGAGAAAGGTCAACAGTCTGATTCCTGGTCAGGGCACAAGCCTGGGTTGCATGTTCAGTTCCCGGTCAGGGTGGGTACAGGAGGCAATCGACCATTTTTTCTCCCTCACATCGATGTTTCTCTCCCTTTCTTTCTCCTTTTCTTCCCCTTTATTAAATAAGTAAGTAAAATCCTTTTAAAAAATGGAACTGCTTTGTGACCCAACAATCCCACTTCTGGGAATATATCCTAAGATCCTGAAACACTAATTCGAAACAATATATACACCTCTATGTTCACTGGAGCATTATTTACAATAACCAATATTTGGAAACATCCCACAAGCCCATCGGTAGATGAGTGGGAAAAAACATTTACACAATACAATACTCCACTGCTATAAAAAGAAGGAAATCTTACTTTTTGCAACAGCTTCAATGGAGCTGGAGATTATTATGCTAAGTAAAATAAGCCTGTCAGAAAAGACAAACACCATATGACCTCACTGATGTGGAATCTAATGAACAAAATGAACTGATGAACAAAACAGAAACAGAAGCATGGACACATATAACAGACTGACAGCTGCCAGAAGGGAGAGGGAAAGGGGTGAATGGATGAAAGGAAGTGAAGGGATTAGCCAAAGAACGTATATGCACAACCTATGGGCGCAGACAACAACGTGGTGATGGCCTGAGGGAAGGGGGCGGGGCCTGGGTGGCAGTGGGCAAAGGGCTGGGGGGAAATGGGGGCATCTGTAATAGTCACCAGTAAAAATACATTTTAAAAAGACTGTTGCCTAAATAGCACAAACTTCTTTGGTTAGACAGATGTCTATGTTTATCTCAATTTAATAGTAGAAATCACAGATGTTTTATATATTAAGAAGCAGCATTAAGATAAAGTAGGATTCTAAAAAGAAAGCTATATTTGTAGCCAGGGTTTCATTACTTTGTTTTCTTATTTATATATCTGTGAGAGCTTAATGGTAATTTTTATAATAGTTCCCACTTATATTTTAATTATAAGTGTATTTTAAAAACACTCCCTTTGTTTATTGATCATCAATAACTTAATAATAGGTTATAGAGCTGCAGCTAAGTCTTGTAGTTTAGACACTGAAATACAGGATTTTACTGGGGAAAGACACATACTTTAGAATGTGTTCTCCCTCGCCTGGTGGCTCAGCTGGTTAGAGCATCGTGCAGATGTGCCAGGTTATGGGCCTGAGCTCCGGTCAGGGCGCAGAGAAGCAACCAACAAGTGCATAAAAAAGCGCAACAACAAATTTATGTTCCTCTCCCTCCTTTTCTCCCTCCCTCTCTCTCTCTAAAATCAATAAAGAAAAATCACTTCATGCATTTGTCTTCTGAACATTGCTTTTTAAAAATAGAATGCATTAAAAAGGTAAGCAGACACTTCTGTTTGTAGTCTGCGATCTTGCCAAAAGGTTGCCTTTCTAGGGTAGGGCTGGATCTTTTAAATAACAATCTAGTTAATTACATATATGTATACTTATTGGTATTAAAGCATAAAGCTGGGTAATTACTATGAAATATGTTATTAATTTGTACTAAATTTTTCAGCTTTTCATTATATTTCTTATTAAAATTAGTTTAATTATCTTATTAGAAGGACATATACTGTATAAAGCACATTACCTGGATTTAAAATCAGGAAGGGTTTTCCAGATTAACATACGTTCAGTCACCAAATACAAGCTACCAACTGACATAATAAAATAGTAATAAAAATGTAATTTCCTTGATTATGGGGAGTTCAGAATACACTGAGATCCCCTTTCACGAAGCAGGACTGAGTCACACTTCTCCATTGCTTTCCACAAGCTACACGTGATCTGGGACACAGTTACTGATCCTTTAAGGTAGGGGTCCCCGGCCCCGGGCGCGGACCAGTATGGGTCAGGGGCCTGTTGGGAACTGGCAGCCAGGGAAGCTTGCCTGTGCTCCACCTCCTGTCCCTCCTCCCTGTGCCTCCCTCCCCCGGTCCGTGGAAAAACCAATCCCTGGTGTCAAAAGGTGGGGGACCACTGCTTTAAGGAACTGTAGCCAAGAGTGAGAATCTGGTTTCTGTAAGTCCTTGACTCCGAGCCAGGATATGACAATCCTAAGGTCCATGTCAAGTCACAAGAGTACAAGTAACTGCTTCGGTACAAATGCACAGGATGCACACATATAAAGAATAAGATTGTAGTTTCCTTTTTCGGGATGCAATAAATGTTCTCACTTAAAAACTTATGTTTAACACTCAGTTCTTACCCACTCGGTTGCAGGCTCTGTGGATGCTGCTGTCCTTGCCTCTAGGAAGCTCATTCCTATGATAGCCTCTAACCCTCACATCTAGTAAGCTGTAAAATATGATGGATTTTTTAGCTTCTAAGTTTAAACTCTATTTATAGAGGAATGCCAAGTAAACTTGAAAAAAAAAAAAAGGCACTTAGACCAAATTAGGTTGTGCTTATCAAAACTACGCATTTTTCTCACTAGAAGTTGTAAAGGCTTTACAAGCTTTTAGCTGACGGAAAGTCACTTATCCTCTAATCATTTGTACGAACCTACATGAAGGGTGAATACTTCATATGTGGGGATGTGCAGGACTTGGAGAGCAAGTATGAAAGATTAAGAAGCAAAGCACTGGGGGTCACGAGGAAACAGGAAAAAAGGTGGAAAAGGGAAAAGACGAGGTGAAGTACAAGTAAGGAAAACATGACAATTCTGGCTGTGACGCATCTCCCAGCTAATCGTGAAAGGCGATGTAGGTGGTCAAGGGGAGCTCCACGTCTCCTGCTTTGCTGCTCCATGTGCCCACCTTGGAAGAAGAGCAGTCAGTGCTGAGGGAGAAGGTCTAGTCTGCAGTCCACAGCTTATGAGTAAAAATGAAAAGGTAGAATGGTGATACTTGGGGAGTGGCCAAGAAAATGTCACAATTGCCTAGGACGTTATTTTACACTGACTTGAAGTTTGGTGTAGTTTAACACCGTCCATGACAAAGGACTCTGTGAACACACATTGATAAATCTACCACTTCTTTGTCTGAGGTTTATGAGCACCATTTAAAAAAAGTATTATGACAGTCACTTGGACTATTGTGAGAGGAGCTTAAAGATTTACTGACTCAGAAGACAATCAATATTAAGGGTCTGATTTCCCCTCAGGGAGTAGTAGATCTTAATAAAACTAGTGTAAACATGGCCACTGTTACCATAGACAGAGCAGGGGCAGCCAGTGGCAGGGTGAACACAGGACTCAGTGGTGCCCCCATGGACTCCAACCAGCTTCCCCGTATATGCTGCCACCATGTCCAGCAGCCGGAGGTGGGCTGAAGACTGTGGCATCTCCTGGTTTCCTGATAGTGAGATCTGCAGTGCCCCCCACCACTCCCCATTGACCCTAACACCACAGACAGGGAGCATCTGGGAGTCTCCCCCACTGGTCAAGAAGGAGCAGGGGAGGTTCTTAGACTGAGTGGGCCAAAGGCTAGAAAGATGAATGAACAAGTCCTGAGCCTGCCAAAAGCTAGCAAGATAACTGGATAGAACAAAAGTCCTCCCCTCTCTATGCCTATTACAACCTTGGGCTTAAGCAGGAAGTGGGTAGGATCTTTGAGCCCATAGTCCACCATTCTCCCAGGTCCTGGCACCTGAATAAACCTTTTTCCTTTTGTACCAGCACCTGTCTCAGGAGTTTGGCTTTCATTGCAGCAGGCAGCCAAACCTGTGTTTCTGGTCACACCACAACCGTTAAAAATAATAACTACAAATGATCTGTCACTGTTTTGTACCTCTAAAGGGCTACATCATTTACTTGAGATAAATAGCCAAAAGAAACCCTTCAAATTTTACCTAATTCAGTTAATCTTCTCTAACAGTACACAGTAACTTTGTTAATAGTCTGACTTGTAATATGTAATCTTCTAAGAAGTCAATTATCTTCATGCTACTTTTCTGTATATAGTTAGAGCATAGTGTTAATATACATGTGACATTAATGAATACTGTTTACAACTACTGACCTTTAAGAAAGTGAGTCTGCTGATGTATAATTCATCGTGACATTTTCCAGAAAATTATAGAAAATTTCTCATTACTCAAATACAACATTAGGATATAAAGACACTTCTTTTATGCTATGCTGCCTTGAAAAGCATTATATATATTTCTTAAAAGTTTGTAATAAATACATCACAATCTAGCAAGAGAGACTGAAGTGCATTTATAATTCCATTCAACAAACAAAAGCCTTAAACACAGAAAACTTGAGTAGCGCCCCATGCGTGCTGTGACAACTTGCCCCTTATACGTAGACATATATGCACACACACAAATATACACAAGTGTATATTCACACACATTACAATAATAGCAGCTATAAGTTGTGTTCAAAGGACCCCTCTGCTTTGCATATTTCAGCTCATTTAAACCCCACCACAAGCCTACAAGGTAGCATTTTAACTCTCACTTTATAGGTGAAGAAACTGAGGTTGTGAGAAATTAAGTAAATTGACAATTTTCATATAACTAATAAGTGTTGGCACTGGGGTTTGAAACCGAAAACCTACTGGACTTTAAAGCCCTGCCTTTTCCACGGTGCTTCGTGGGGCCCCTGCTTCTTGTGGGGAGTCTTGTGAGAGGGCTAGGAGGGCAGCGGGGAAGTTATCTGACACCTGGAAGGCATGGGGCAAAGTTGCACTTCACTTATTTTACACTTGGGCTGTGTCTGCATGGTTATCACATATTTATCCTTACCCAAAAGATAGCTTTTGCTAACTCCTTCAAGATCCAATTGCTCTACTAAATTCTGAGAACCTTTGAACACTAAACCACAATGCTTTCGTAGACTTTGGAGATGACTTCATAGGTTGTAGCCTTCTTGCCTCCTGAGCCACTAGCTAATAGTTATCATCCACAGAGATGTCACAGCTGAGCACAGGTGAGGACTCTTTGACTGGAATATGCTAGCTCCACAGGGGGTCCGCCAAGCATTGAGGAGGTTATCTTTTCTAGTACTAACAAACCATTTACCACAATAAGTACATTTCAGGGAGAGCACACAGCTCTCTGGGAGATGCAGCAGGTACTTGTCGGGCTTGTTCAATGGAGAACTCCCCCTTTGCTGGTATCCATGCTCACGGCCAGCCACTGCCGTTTGGGCTGTCCCCAAGGGAGGATATCTGTGAGGTGACGTCCTGCTCCTGCAGCTGCAGCCCTTCCACAGACACCAGGATCTGACCCTGCTGTCCAACACGCCGGTCCAGAGATGGGTACCATCGTTAGAAATGTCAATACAGCTGCCATCTGTGTGGCCCTGGAATTGCTTCACCAGCATGTTTGTGCAGGTCCCACACGGAAATGTTGCCGTCGCTGCAGCAGAAGCAGACCTTGGAGTTGAGTTGATGGCCAGGGCGTAGCAGGCGGCAGGGGTGCGGGTGAGTACCAGACGCGAGGAGGTCAGCTTTGCCGTACTGCGCGGGGTCGCAGCAGACAGGTCCTGAATGGACGGAGCGCTGACTTCTCCTTCCACGATCAGAGTACCGCCACAGGGGAGCAATTTGCAGGGACGGATGTAGTTATCTCCACCCAGACAGTCTAGCTGAGAGACAGGGCTCGTACTGCCGGGGTGGGTGACATCCCAGGCCTTGACGCGGCCCTTCTCACCCACGTACATGTCTCGCAGGGTGGCTGATGGTCCCTGTACATACCACATCCCAGTGGTTCAGGGTGTTGATCTGGTGTGTCGGGGGGCTGCCAGGCACAACGAGGGCATTAGGAGGAAAAGGGACTGGCCACATCCGTCCGTCTGCTGTCATGTAGAAGGGGTATGCAGGTTTCCCCCCAGGGACTTCCACCAGGTTGGGAGGGATCGCAGGTACTCGCACGCGAGGGGGCGGGATCACACCCAACCGTGGGGGCACCTCCAGTAGACCACTGCAACAGCCGCTGCGCTCATCTGCGGGGACAGTGGCCAAGGCTGGAGTAGGTGGTGGAGGGGCTGGTCAGCTTGCCCTTCACACCTGTGCGGGGGTGGGAGGGTGAAGGACATCGTCCCGAAGGGGCTAGGGTACAGGCCGGCTGCCTCTTGGTTACGGAGGGGGTCCCTGGCTGGAGGCTTGCCGAGGCCTGGACAGAGTCCTGGAGTGACACCGGCACCTGGCGTTGATGTGCTGCTCCGAGGCGTTGGTGTGCTGGACTGGGCAGGCTGGTTTTTTCATGCAAGTTCATTTATTTAGATTTCAAAGAAAGATAACTTTCCAAGGAGACCGTGGACATTTGGCTGCTGGAGGCATCTTTCTTTAGCAGGCGGTTTTTGTCAATCCCATTTTCCTGGGTGAGTGGGCTGGACTTGCTCTCGGAGCAGAAAGGTCCTCATAAGATACATCTACAACTAAATTGTCATTGCTTTTGTCACCATCGCTGTCATAGTGGCTGGAGTCCTTATCATCCACCTTTTTTTTTTAAATGCATTTGGAAAATTCAGGCTCATTTCTGCACTATCTGTGCCTCTTACATAGTCTGGGACCAAGAGGGAATTACTACTTGTGCTGGGTTCTCTGTCTCCATGGTGCTCTGGAAGCTGTGTTCACAGCTGTAGCCCATTATAACTTTGTGGCTACGTGTGTAAGCCTATATTTCAAAAGAAGCCAGAAATTTGTATTTTTAGGTAAAACAGCTAATTTTAAACTTTGGGCTTCAATTTTAAAAACAACGTTAAGTGCTGCCTCAGCCCGTGAGCACTGGGGCCATCGACAGCTGGGCTGGGCCGGATTCACACCAGGGGGCTGATCCTCATCAGGAGCTCTGAATTCCAGCCGCAGCACCTTCAGGACCCCATACGGGGGTCATCCTAGCATGGGGCACGTGAGGGAGTTCCAGAGGGCTCCCGAGAGTATCCTGGTTTCTTCTCAGCCTGTAAGTCCCTGATCGCGGTGTCTGGGGGAACACGCGCCCGCTTTGAGCTCATCACAGAGGACAGTGCACTCCCCTGGTGCTGAGCAGGTCCAGCGGCCACTGTGAAACTGAGCCTGACACTCTTCGAGGTCCATTTGCCAGCTGTCTCGGACGACGACGATGGTGTTGGCAGCGGGCTCTGGCAGATCATCCAACACCTGGGAGCCAGGCCTGGGGTCTTTTCACAGATGATGCTCGCGCCTAGAGCTACCACAGAGGAGAAGCCACTGGAGCAGAGACACAGAGAGGAGGCATTAGGCCCGCGGGATGAGGACGTGGCCTACAGGTCCTCCCTGGGCTTTGGCCCTGGCCACCTCACCCTGCAGTTCCCAGCAGGAGTCTCCCAACTTTATTGATATTGCACTCCCAACCCACGTTTATTCACCTGTGATTTCACACTGGTATTTGTGCGTGTGTATATACAATATTAGTGAGGCTTGATTTCCTTTTTCATACTAAAAAATAAGATGATGTATGTCAAACAAAAATGTTGAGCGAAGTAAGCGAGTTGCATTTGTAGTTACAGTGGGATTCAACTGAGAGAGAAGTTTAAAATCATGCAAAATGAATCCCAATATTGTTTAGGAATCATCTCTATGTGGAGAAACTACAAAGGAAAGCAACGGAAACTACACAATTTCATGCAGCAGTTGCCACTGAAAGGGTGGTGGGCGCACAGATGGTCATTAAAAAACAATTGTTCATACATGTTTTATATACTCTAGTATGCATGTATGAATGTTCTGTTACCAACAAAATATTTAAAGAGAAATTGTGAAAATAGAAGTTCTAAGTGTCTCTCCCCCCAGGCCAATGGAGTACATGTATCCCCCTCTGGACACGACTGGTCTCCAGGAAGCTTACGCTTATTCTAGGGGGAGTCACTCACTGAACAGATACATACTGAACATCTATCAGGTGCCAAGCACTGTGCTGGGAGACAGGCAAAGGCCCTGTCCTCCAGGAGCTACACAGGGAGGGACACCATGTACACATCATCAACAAATACAACAGGCCATTTCAGACACTGGCGCTCACTATGAAATCGGTGAGTAAAGATGCTGCGATGGCAGTTAGGGGTGGGCTTGAGAGGGAAGGGACAGGGGCCGCTTTAGCTGGAGTGGTCAAGGAGGCCTCCCTGAGGAAGTGACAGTGAAGCAGACACCTGACTGGCCAGCCGTGGGAAGGTCTGGGGATGAGTATTCTGGGTAGAGGAAACAGGAAGTGCAAAGTGCAGGAGGGGGACAAGCTTGGGGTTTCCAAGGAACAGGAAGAACCCATAGAAACTGGTACAAACCAGAGCTTGGGAAGGAGGACACCCCGTGGACGAGAGAAGACGCAGGGCTGGAACGTTCTCAGGTGCAGCAGGGCACTAAAGGGCTGTAGGCGTGATACTGACAGGATCCCAACTCCCCAGCCCCATAGGACTGTGGGATGGCAGGTCAGGAACAGGGAGAGTGGGCAGGCAAGAGATGGTGGTGGCTTGGCGTTGGTGGCAGTGGTGGGGGTGACTGCAGATAGAGCTGAGCAAACTTGCTATGGACTGATGGACTGATGGATGGGAGGAACTAAAGGGAGAGATGGGGAAGGTATGAGAGAAAGACAGGTATCAGCCTAACTCGTGGGTACTGGCCTGAGGGTGGGGCCATTTCCTAATATCAAGATAACCCCAAACAGGATCCGAAGGGAACCCTAATGATGCAGCTAGCTCTTCCTTTACACGAAGACGGCCCACTCATCTGAAGTGTCCTTTTGTAGAATCCTCAATACTACTTTGAAAGAGAAGATCTCACCCCAGATATCTCACTCTGGTTACAATAGTAAGAGCTCCCACTAACTAAGGGCTGTGACCAGCCACAGGGTTAAAAGTCTCATGCTCCCCACGGCAGCTCAGCATGGGCAGTTCTTTCTGGAATTGAGATTTCTTAAAGTGCAGTTATCCTGTATCAACAGCACTAGAGATGAGCCAATCCCACTGCTTTCCAGTTGCGTAACTGACACTCCTATCGTCTTTCCCTCCACGCCTGCCTCAGGCCAGCCTTCTTCCTGCCTCAGGCCCTCTTGTCCTTGCTGGTACCTCTCCCTAGAAGCTCTCTCACCCCCTGAGCTTCATATGCTTGGCTTCTTGTCATCATTCGTACGACCTCAAGGGTCACCTCCCTCACCAACCCAGCAAAGGGAACTTGCCTCCCCATTCCTCTCCTCCTAACTTTCCATCATAATCTCTGTTCTGTTTACTTGATACTCTTGCTACTCATGATGTAGGCCTCTGAAACGTCCTAATGTATATGTTTGTTTTTAATTTGTCTGCCTACTTCTTTATTGCCTTTCTCATTAGACTATGAGCTCTTTGAGGGCAGGAAGGCTGTCTTCCAGCTCACTGCTGAATGTATAGCTATTGAATAAATGGATTGTGGAACTTCAACAATGTCACTTAGGGAAGATAAGAGAAAATAACCGCCCCTGGCTGTACCTCCCACTGGACCTTCCACAGGCACCAAGACCTCATTGTCCCCTTGGGGGCCAGCGGTCCCAGAGGGAGGGATACAGGGAGGGAGCTGAGCTGTGGCCTGGCAGCCGCCCTTTGGGGAGGAGAGAGGTCCAGGCTGGGAGAAGGAGTTGCAGGGTGATTTGGAGTCAGGCCCTGCTGCTCCGTGGGCCTCAGGCTATCCATCTGTAAAATGGGCATGAGGGGTAAAGTCCCTAACAGGCCTTCCAGCTCCCCAGATGTGTATCTGCTCCCCAAATACATACTGAATGCATCAGTGAACTTCTGAAGCACCCCTACTATGTGCCAAGGCAGTATGGTGGGTGCTGTCACAAACATTAGCCTATGTGACCTTTCTAAACAGCTCTGTTGGGCAGGGCCCACCATACCCGTTCTACGTATCTGAAAACTGAGGCTCACAGAGAATGAGACATGGAGGCTAGCAGGTGATGGATTTGAAACAGGAGCCCGAGGAGAGCTACTGGCCATTCATCTCAACCATTAAAACTGAACTAGAATGTTTGAAATGTTTGAGGAAGAGGCGGCATAGAAAGATGAAGCGGAAGTTCTGTCCACAAGTCGGCAGGAATCTCTGAACACCTAGCAGGCCACAGGGAGGTTCCTACACCAGCAGAGAGGTGTAATGATATACTAGGGTCAAAAACTCATAGGAACAGTACTCTAGCAGCTCAGAGGTCAGAGCTAAGGTGCCCTCTAAGCTTCCTTCACCTACTAGCTGTGGGATCTTTAGCAAGTTAAATCTCCTCCTTGTACTTCCATGGCTTAAATGAGGATATTGATACTTAGTCCTCACCTCATAGGATTACTGTAAAAAATGAAACATCTTAAAGCATGGAAAGTGCTTAGAAAGTGCTGTTGTTAAAGTTATTATTATTGGATCTGATTGTCACAAGAATTGTGTTTCAGTCACGTGAACTATGCAGATAAAAATAAGAATGCCATCAGTCCTGAGCAGGAAGGAACCGGTCACATCTAGAGAGCTAGAAGGCCTGTTAGGGACTTTACCCCCCACGCCCATTTTACAGATGGATAGCCCGAGGCCCACGGAGCAGCAGGGCCTGACTCCAAATCACCCTGCAACTCCTTCTCCCAGCCTGGACCTCTCTCTGCCCCAAAGGGCGGCTGCCAGGTCGCATGCAGGTCAGCTCCTTCCGTGGATCCCTCCTTCCGGGGCCCAGCCCCCACCCCTCCAAGGGACAATGAGGTCTGGGCGCCCGCAGGAGGTCAGGCAGTGCAGCCAGGGGAGGTTATTTTCTGTTGTCTTCCCTTTCTCTGTCCTCTCCTGAGTCCCCACAGTCTTGTTTCTAATTAAAAAGTAGATAAAGCCGCAAGCGGCTAGAGCCAATCAGCCGCACCGGCTTCCTGGATGCTGGATGCACGTGTGACGACGGGTGCGCCGGCCAAGGTGAAGATTCAAGCGGGGAGACAAAAGCCGCTCAGCCGCGGGCGAATCAATAACACTTAAAACACAAGGGCAGGCAGGCAGCGCGCGGGACCCGCAGCCGCCTATCAGCTCAAAGCCGGGGCTGGCGGGTAGCCTCGATCGCTCTGTGCGCATCTGCTTGCTCCCACTGCGTCTCAACTTGAGAAATTCCCTCTCTGGAGACGCGGGGTGGGCAAAGGATTGGAGTGATAGTGACAAAACACAAAGGATCTGCAACACACCACCCCTCGCCATAGCCGCGGCAGCCCGACCTCTACTCGGAGCAATGGGGAGGTTACCTGCTGGGGTTGGGGTAGCAGGTGGCATGCAACCTGCCAAGGTGGCCAATTAGGGGCAGAACCTCTATTATCCCTAGCGCACCCACCCTCACTCCTTCATGCTTCACACTCATTATCTCCTAAGTACAAATGGTGACTTGCCGTGCAACTGCAGCTACAGGAGGGCTGCTCCACCCGTTCACAGGCACCCGCACCCAGTTTTAGGGGGCGGGGTGTCCTGCCTCTCTGGGGTGCTGGCTCTGCGAGTTTGTCTCCCTCGGTGTCTCGAGCGGGCCAGCTCTCGTCCTACCTTTGTGTGTGTTTGTTTCGGCTGGTAGGCACTGTCCCCTTGGCCTAAGAAAGGGCTCTGGGAGGCTGAGGGTCCTTGGAAACCATGTAGTGCCAGGGGTCCGAACAGGGTTTGTAGTTGTGTTTTTGTGTGTTTGTTTGTTTGTTTCCAGCGAACGTCCTTCCCTCTGGGTACCTGTTTTCTGTTGCAGGGCCGACCCCGCCCGCCGCCCTGTGACCGCGCCTCTCGGGCTCTGGGGGCTGAGCTCCCTGGGGGCAGTTTGGTCCCTGATCCGGGCTCAGTGTTCCTGCTGGACCTGCTGGCCCCTGGGATTGGAAATCCCTTTGAAGCAGCTAGCTCTCTACTGAGTCCCCCAACCTGGAGCGTCCCTACTGGCTCTCTCTGCTTCTGGGGACTTCCAGACTCAGATACCCTCAGGATGTCTCACTGCTCGTGCCTTTCGGGCTTTGTGTACCCCGGGGGCGACCGCCTGAGGGGAGCCTTTGTGCGTCCCCCGCTCCCGCACCGTGCCCACCCGGCCTCTCTGAGAGGCCACTGACATTTGGTGGCCGCCGGCGGCTACCGGGCGGCATAACCTTTCTCCAGGACATGCCAACATTTCTGGGACACGCGTGCAGGGGCTGCGATTGGCCCTTACCAGATCCGGAGGTAGACCATGTCCAGGCCGAGAAAGAGGTAATCCAGGCAGAGCCACGCTTTCCAGGTTCATAGTTCCCGCTGGCCGCTGTGCCGATCCCGCGGGCCCACACCAGTAGGGCAACCAACACAGTCCGCCCGGTAGGCGCTGGCCTTGGCTTTTCCGGCGACGTCTGTCTGTACGCGGGTCGGCGGACTCGGCGCCGGTGCCTTGCCTCGAGCGCAGGATGCACCGAGCCGAAGGAGGGTGGGAGGAGCGGGGGCTGCGCCGGGCGACGCCCGCCTGTGCGCCAGCTGCCAGTGCAAAGGTGCCAGGCACCCGGAGTGCGGGGATTCTACAGCCGCCCCCTCCCCCCCTCCCTCCCTCCTTTCTCCTGTTCCACCCCTGCCGCCCACCCGGGAGCGCCCGCCCAGTGCCCCACGCCCCGGCGCAGGCTGGACCCTGCCTCCTGCTCGTGGCGCGCTCGCGCCTTGCCCCTCGCGTTCCCGCGGCACTCCCTCCCCGCTCCCGAACGCTTAGCTGGGTCGGGGGAGGTGGCAATAAGCTGGATAGACAGAGGTCGCTAACTCTCAAGTTGCAGGGCGAGTGGGTGCACAGGGACTGCGCTCGGGGCGGAGGGCGGGCGGGAGGGAGAATCAGGGCTCGGCCGGGAACCGTTGACCTTGACCTGTCTCCCTGTCCTCGCCTGGCCGAGAGCTTGGAGCTGGCTGTGCTGTGTTAAGTCGCACCCAGGTTCCGCCTTTCCCGGACTTGCGAGACCCGCTCCGGGGGACGGCAACCCCTTTCTTAGGGCGGGGATAACTGTCTCATCTTATTTCTCCCCCACCCCTGTCGATGGGAAGAGCAGGCAGGTGCCCAGGTCTGGCAGCCTTCTCTGGAATCCTGCTTCTAGCAGAGTCAAGTTGAGGCCTGGATAGCGGGTACAGAGCTAAGACTTGGGGTGCAGGGCTCACAGGGCCACTCAGTGCACGCTCGGGGCGACACCTGGCGGACATTACGGGTGGTGCAGCTCGGCCTTACTCCCGGGGACCCTGTCCTGGCTGACCAAAAGTGCTGAACCGGTCCTGTGATATACACCCCGTCGAGTTAGCTAGGGGCCGTTGGATTCAAGTTTCAGCTGAAGAAACTGAGGCTCAGGCTGCGAAGGTGTTTTGCCAAAGTCCTCAGCAAGTGAGTGGCAGTGTCCGACTCTAGTAACCCACCCCACCACCCCTAGGCCAGGGCTCCCTATCCATCTAGAACTGTTTTTTCACACCACGCACCGCGTCCTTGAAAACTACCCTTCATACCTTCATTCACAATCCACAAATGCTTGTGCCAGGTTCCATGGTGGGAAACTGTGGGTACAACAAGGAACGAGAAAGACAAGGGTCTTTCTTGGAGCCTGTGAGGGAGACAGACCAAAAGTAAACAAATGCAAAAGTTTAGACATCCCAGGGGCAAACGAAGGGTGCTGGAGGGTTTATTTTAGATCCTAAGAGGTGTCTTTCCAGCTGAGATCTGAATGACAGACGATTTGGGGGTCTGACATTTCAGGAAGGAGTACAGCAGTGAAAAGGAGTTGGGCATGAGCCGCAGGAGGGTAGTGGAGCTGTACTCAAGAAAGGGAAGGAGGCCATTGCGGTGAGAGGGAAGGTATGGGTAAGCAGATCCCACACAGCTGTGCTGGCCTGTCAAGGAGCTTAGATTTCAGTGGAAAGTTCAGTAGGAAGGTGGGGGGGAGGGGGTGGATAGGAAGGAAGGATGACTCATCTTATTTGTAGAGACACCGAGGAGGTAGGTGGGGCTGGACAAAGCAGAGCCAGGCACACCAGAGAACAGGCTCCCCACCAGTCCAGCTACAAGACTTCGGAGGTTTTGGCCCACGTGGTGGTTTTAAAACGTGGCCACAGAATTATTCGATACACATTCCATTGAGAAGTGGGTTGTCTGTGCTCTCCCTGCTGGAATCGGGGCAGGTTTCTTGGGGCTTTGATCAATAAGGTGTGGCCAAAGTGATGCTGTAAGACTTGCAAGGCTATGTCTTAAGAGGCAATGCAGCCTCTGGCTCGGCTGGAACACTGCTGCCTGAGCCCTGCGCCACCGCGGAAGGATCTGGAGGCCGCCATGCAGTGAGAAAGCCCCGGCGTATTTAGAAGCCACATGTAAGTATTCCAGTCCAGTCCCAGTTGAGTTCAGCATTGGAGCTAGCCCAGCCTGGGTGCCAGACAGTGGGTGAAGGAGCCTCCGTCAGGTCATCCCTGCCTTTGAGTCTCCCCAGCTGAGGCACTGTAGACAGTCATCCCCAGTGTGAACTGTCCAAATTCCTGAGCCCCATAATATGGGAGCATAATGAAATGGTTGTTTTGTGCCACTGTGCCCTAGGGTCGCTTGTTACACAGCAATCATAAATGGAACAACTAGGGTGGAAGTGGGTGCAGAAAGGAGGGCGGATGTTTTGCCTAGGGCACGAAGAGCACGGGCAGAACTTGGAAGGACTCAGTGGGGAAGGGAAGGGGTAAAGAGAGAGAAGATAGGCATAAACAATGGCGCTTACGCCAGTCGGAGTCCTTGCATGGATGGAGGTGTCAGTGAATGATGGGGGTGGGGGTGAGCGTGAATTGAAATAGCCGAAAGTTTGGAAGGAAAAGTCACAAGGTTCATCTTGGCCATGCTCTTCCTGCTCTTCCTCCTCCTGTCTCACCCACAGACTCAGTCAGCATGGAGCCCTCAGCCGTCCACCTCCAAAGCATGGCTCCAATGTGCACTTTCTTTTCTATATGCATCTTTTAGACCAAAGATTCATCTGTGTCACTCTCACGACCAGGACGTTGGGGCAGGGGCTGGGGACGCAGCAGCGGATCAGATCAATCCAGGGTTTGCTGCCCTGGAGTAACTAGTCAGAGGACTGACTGAATCATCAAACGGAGACAGCCCTTACTCTGCGCCCAGGCCCTGTCACTGAGAACTTCAGCACATTCTCTTATTGAATCCTCTAACAGCCGTTCTTCTTGTTAATACCATTATCATCACAACCACCACCATTTTACAGTATGGGGAAAGCAAATCATGGAGGGTCTAAGTCAAGTTCCAAACTCCCGCAGCCCGAACGTGGCAGAGCCGGGATTTTAGCGCAGAGAGTTTTGGCTCTGACCTCTGCCCCTCAGTTATGCTGCCATCTAATGGAAAAGACAGACTTGGGCCCCTGCAGTTAAAAAGATCTTGAAGCTGAGGGACACACAGTGGACTGTGGGCACACAGACAGGGGCTCGAAATCCAGCCTGGGTGAGTCAGGGAGGTCTTCTTGGAGGAGATGTTCCTGCACTGGGATCCAGAAGGAATGAGTTGGTGTTTGAAGTCGGAGGAAGCGGGGACCATGGAGGTCTGATGGGTCTGAAGAATACAGTGTTAGAGGCAGCGGGAGTAGGGGCGGGTTGGAGAGAACGGACCCGATAGTTAGGGAATATTAACAAGCTTGGGCTTTATCATAAAGAGAAGCAGGGGTGTCTCATGGTCCGATCTCTTTCAGAAGGCTCACGGCAGCCCTTATGGGGAATTGGTAGAAAAGGGTGGGAGACGAGGGCAGGTGGTTAAACAGTTATCCTGAGAGAAGAGGTCCAGCCCAGACAGGGATAGTGGCAGATGGCATGGAGAGAAGTGGATGGAATTGAGAGCAAAATAGACAGGAGGCCCCAGGGACAGGTTTCTGTCCTGTGAGACAGTATATATGACTGTTGAGGACAAGTCATACATACTGGCCCCCGAGGGAGGGGCCAGCCAGAGGGTGAGGAACTTGACTTTGGAGTTTAAGATATCTGTAGGTCACCGGAAGGGCAGCTGATTGTGTGTGCCCCGCCCTTAAAAGGGAAGCCGGGGGCTTTCAAGGGTGACGGATCTCCACAGTTAGAAGAGGGATGTCCTTCGAAGCAAGGCGTGGGTGGGGTGCTATGGGAGGCCAAGAAGGCCCAGCGAGCGCAGCCCCAGGAACTCAGCAGATTTTACAGAACCAGCTGGGGGAAAAGGAGAAGCTAGAGGCAACTGAAGAAAACTAAACAGAGAGGCAGGAAGTTACTCCAATCGCTGGAGAATAAGCAAGGAGTTTGCAGAGTCTGACCTTGTCGGGGAGACAAGAACTTAAAATGGCCCAGACCAGCACCGCAGCTTCCAGAGGTCTTCACAGTCTGGTTCCAGGTACCTCTTCCAGCCCCTGGTTTTCCCAGATCCCCTGTGCCCATATCACAACGAGCGAGTGGGCTGCCTCACTGACATTTACAAAATGTAAACAGACGGAAAAATGAGAGGGCATCGTCCATAATAAAGTCCTTTTTGAAGTTTATTTTTTATTTTGTCCATTATTGATGTATTTGTATTTATTTTTTAAATTTTTTATTGCATAATAAAGTTCACATTGTGTGTGTATTGTGTGTATAATGTATGTGCATGTGTGTATAATGTATGAGCATGCATATATTGTATATGTATGGGTCGTGGGTTATAATTTTTTTAAAAAGTTGAGCGTAGGCCAGGTGGCTCAGTTGGCCGGAGCACTGTCCTGTGCACCAAAAGCCTGGGCACTTGATCCCCCATCAAGGCGCATAGCCAGGCTGCAAGTTCGATCTCCGGTCAGGGCGCGTACGGAAGGCAACCCGTCGATGTTCCCCTTTCCCTTCCTCCCCTCTCTCTGAAATCGATAGGCATATCCTGGCGTGAAGATTTATCTTTTATTTTTTTAAGCTGAGAAACTCTTTATTCCACCCTGTTACCCCTTTGCGTGTGCCTGGAACGCCTTTGCCCTCTTCCCCACCCGGCAAACTCCTAACTCGCCCTTCAAGGCCCACCCAAAACGGAAGTCGTCTGAAAAGCCTTCCTTTGACTAACCTTCCCCCTGTTCTAGGCACCCTGGTCTCTTCCTCCTTCACACATTCATCAAGACCCCACGGAAGAGAAACAAAGTGTGCCAGGCCTTGCACTGGGTGTGGGATACAGCCGGAAACTCAACAGACAGAAAGACAGAACCCTTTCCTTTGAGAACACGTTTTAATACATTTCTTCCTTGTGCTCCATGGCCCCTGAGCTCATCATGGCAGAGCCCTTCCCCTCTGATGCCTGGGCTCATAGCCTGCCCTCCTCCTTTACCACTTGAGCTCCCTGCCAAGAGGACCCTGCTTCTCTGTATCCCGGCACCCCACATCAGCAGAGGACCGTGGCTTGATAAAAACATCATAGATTTGGGGGTCAAATTAGCCTGGGTCTGAGTCCCAGCTCTGTGACTTAACAGCTGCCTGATCCGGAGGAGTTTTATTTTTTTTTAAGTTTTTGGGCTTTCTCTGGGCTTAATAATTTTCGGGTTATTTCATCTTTCACTCAGTTGGGAGGTCCCCCCATGGGGGACCGGTATCTGACTCATCCCAAGACCCCAAACCAAGTGTGGATAACTGGGCAGGTCTCTTTAGCTGATGCTGTCCCACTTTCAGGCACCCGGGCATGCCAGGGTCACGGGCACAGTGGGCCAAGACCTGTGGCTCCTTCTGCTGAATACGGAAGGAGAGGTGGCCACGGTTCCAAGGACCGATGATTATTTACGACATCTACTGAGCTCGACTCATTACCAGACCCCTCTGTAAATGAGGGCTCCAAAGGGGTTCAAGTTCTGGCTCGACCCTTTGTTATTTCCTCGACCTTGGGGAAGCTACCGAAATCTCTGCCAGCCTCAGTTTTCTCATGGGTAAACCGGGAGTGATAACCGTTTCTACCCTTTAGGATCGTGAGGTTTGAGATGCTCCATGTCAAGGGCTTAGACCGCTGCCCGGAGATGGTGAGTCCCGTGTATGTGTTTGTAACGTTAAATTCATGGGGACGCTACAACCACCACGGGGTGTCACCACCCATCAGGAAAGGATGTCCCTGTTGGAGACAGTTTCCACGGATGGATTCTGGGGCTGGAGTTGTAGAGTATTTGTAATTGCCTCTTTAGTTTTCTTCATCTGTGCTTCTAAGAAAACTTCAGCAACACAAACCAGAGGCAGAGCTTTTATTACTAAAGCATTTGCAGCTGCTGGGAGCAGCTGCGGGGAGTGGAGATTCCCAGGAACCAGGCTCCCAGGCATTTGCATCTGGGGAAGGCTGTTGAAAAAGTATGGGCCTTTTCAGCATCGGAGCACACTGGCGATATGGAGCATGGGGCAGAAGCTCTTGTGTGGAAGCCAAGAGAGTGAGAGTTTCTTCTCAGCTTTGTGATTACTGTATGGCTTTGAGAAAGTCCTTGAAATGTAACGTCTCATATACACCTTCCCAGGCCACTCAGTCTAAAGTAGCCTCATCTCCAGCTACCTTCTCTCCTGTCATCCACCTCACCCCCTTTTCAGCACTGGCCACTGCAGGGAAACCTGCCTTCATTTCCGTGCCCACTATCTCTGTCTTGTCTGCGCCCAGCTCTGGAAGGGAGCGCTATGAGGTCAGGGCCAGCTCAGTGGCCTGGTCACCATCACCGCTCAGCTCATACCAGGAGCTGTGAAGGAAAGCTACTTGCTGGGAACCTGGGCTAGTGTGGCCAGAGAAGGCCTCTCTGGAAGGGAGGCATGTGCTGAGAACTGAATAATGAAAACACCCTTTACAATTCCTTCTCTTCTAGAAGCCATCCCCGGCCGACTCCTCAACCCAGGATGTTTGTCTCCACAGCCCACGTGCTGGCCCCTGTCACAGCAGCATAGCCCTGAGTGTCGGTCTGCCCCCGCTGACATGAGCACCTCCAGAGGAGGCTCACACCTAAGACACCGAGGCGATGCTCACAGGATCCTGGGTTAACCAGCCAATGGAGAGCAAAGAGTTAGGAAGAGGAGGAGTGCAAAAGAAGTTTGCAGAAGCCCTTCAGGAGTTGGTAGCCCAGCCTGCAGATGTCATTCCATGGATGTGAGAAGCTGCTCACGGCACCCGCATCTGAGAAGGGCAGTGACACAGCTGCATGTGGGTTTTCACAGGGAAGGTGAGCCTCCGTAACTTGTGGCTGGGAGGCAGGAGTCAGATTAAGTCAGCCTCTGCCAGACTTACTGTGGGATCCTGGGTAAGCCCTCGGCCCTCTCTGGCCTCCATCCTTTGTACGATGAGGAGTTAGGACGAGCCTAGTGGCTTGTACCCAGAAGCAAGCATGAGACCTGAAGGCTGATTTGCATTGTGAGTCCAGAGCCTGGTGGTTTCCTTTGTGAGACGCAGGGCGCATGTGAAGGGGGAGGGCAGTGGCAGTCTTAGGTTCTTGCTGTGGGGGGCGACCTCTAGCCACAGAAAGGCAAACTCCCATTTCAAATCCCATGTGACTTTGAGGAAGTGACTTACCTGCAAGGCTCCATTTCTCACCTTTAAAGTGGAGGTGCTCGTCCTCATGCAAGGTCACTGAGAAGTCACCTCTGGAAAGCACCTGGAGCCAGTGGGAGCTCTTAGACAGACTGAGTGCTCCAGCCACACGTGGGCTCGCTGACCACTGGCCAGCTGACCCTGGGTTCCCGGTCACCTTGGAAGGAGGGTTCTTATCACAATTCCACCCCCAAGGTCTTCCTCAGGATAATCTGCCCCAGGGATTCATCTCTTGAGCTGGGTCCTTCCTCTCAGGCCTGAAAAAGCTCCCTCCCTTCATCATTTCTGGGTCAGCCCTGTGACCCCGACCATGTGACTTTCTTCGGGACTCACCCTGGAATCCTACCTGCTTACCAACCCTCCGGTCCCTGGCTAGTGACCCAGTCTGGGCCTGACGTATCAGGCAGGGCTCAGGTGGGGAGGACGAAGCCCACAGCTTGTCATGCTGGGGAAAAAGTTTGTCCCCATGTCTAGCCCCCTCATTGGGCAAGCCACACCTCTGCATTCAGCAGGCTGGGCTTCTACCATACCCGTTGATCTGGCCTGGCCTGGCCTGAATGTGACAGGCACACACGTACCCAAGGAGGCTTCTGGACTATAGGCTGGGGCAGAAGGGTTGGCCAGCATACTCCCAAAACTCACAGAAGCCACCTTTTTCTGGAGCCAAGGACAGCTCTTTGGAGAAAGAAGCGATGTGGCCACACATTCCAGTTCTATTGTGGACTTGCTGCGTGAATTTGGGCAAGTGAGGCTATCTCTCTGGATCTTAGTTTCCCTGATTTTAAAGAGAAAAACACTGCCATCTTCAGTTGTTGTGAGGATTACATAAGGTAATAAGATACTGATACCTGGACCTCTTTAGCATTTTCTTGTTTGGGAAACTCTTTATCTCTCATTTGATTATAAATGTTATCCTTGTGGAGTAGAATAATCTTGGTTGTAGATCTGTGCTATTCACCACTTTGAATGTTTTGTGCCAATTCCTTCTAGTCTGCAAGTTTCTGTTGAGAAATCAGCTGTCTAGTGGGAGCTCCACGGCACATAACTGTGGGCCTTTCCCTTGCTGCTTTTAGGATTCTCTCTTTGGCCATGATTGGTGTGTCTCAGTGGGTGGACATCATCCCGCAAACTGAAAGTTCGCTGGTTCAATTCCAGGTCAGGGTACATGTTTGGGTTCTGGGTCAGGTCCCCAGTTGGGGGTGTGCAAGAGGCAACTCATTGATATTTCTTTCCCATATCAATGTTCTTCTCCCTCCCTTCTCCTCTGTCTAAATGTAAATAAGTGAAATCTTTTTAAAAATAAAAGAAAAGTTTCTCTCTGACCTTCGGCATTTTAATTATGATGTGTCTTGGTGTGGGCCTCTTTGGGTTTATCCTGTTTGGGACTCCCTATACTTCCTGGGTTTGTATGTCTATTTCCTTCATCAGGTTAGAGAAGTTTTCAGTTATTATTTATTCAACTAAGTGTTTAATCCCTTGCTCTCTCTCTTCTCATTCTGGTATCCCTGTGATGCTTATGTTGTCTCAGAGGTCCTTTAAGCTCTCCTCATATTTTAATTTTTTTCATTTGCTGCTCCGATTGTGTGTTTTCCACTAGCTTGTCATCCAGACTGCTGATTTGATCCTCTGCTTCACCTAATCATTGTTGATTCCTTTTAATGTATTCTTTGTTTCAGTTATTATATTCATTTCTGACTGGCTCTTTTTTATGGTTTCTATGTCTTTGTTGGGGTTCTGAGTTCATCTTTTCTTCCCCTAAGTTGATCGAGCATCCTTATAACCAGTATTTTGAACTCTGTGTGTGGTACATTGCTTGCTTCCCTTTTGTTTAGTTCTTTTCCTGAAGTTTTTGTTCAGTTCTTTCTTTTGGGGCACGTTTCATTGTCTCCTCATTTTAGCTGACTCCCTGTGTTTGTTTCTATGTATTAGGTAGATCTTCATCTCCTAGTGTTGGTAGGGTGGCCTTATGGGGTAGGTGTCCTGTGAGGTCTCCCCTTTATCTTTAGCTGGGTGCCCCAGGCGTGTCCCTTGTGTGGGTTATTGCACCCTCCTGTTGTAATTGAGCCTTGATTTTTTTTTTTTTTTTTTTAGCACATAAACGAATAGGATTACCTTCAAGCTGTCTGGCTATGAAGGCTGAACATGACTACAGCAGACAAGCTGTTGTGCATGGCTTACCCCACAGATCAGGAGTCACTTTAGCAGGGCTCTGCTACCAGCTGCGTCCGCTATTCAGGTGTGTCACTTGTGGAGTTGGTTGGATGTTGCTCTGTTGTGGCCTGAGGCTGACCACTGGGCATGTTTGTTCTGGAACATTTTAGGAGGGGCTCTGATGCAGGCCAATGTCAGCCACTGTTTGTGCCCCACTTCGGGCAGTCTGGTGGGAGCTACAAAGTGATCTGTAGTTGGTTGCTGCTTGTACTGGACTTGGAGATCTTGGAAGAGGCAGCACTTCAAACCAAGGTCAGCTGCCCCTAGTGTCTTGCTTGAGGCCATTTAGTGGGCACCACAGTGTGAGTTGAGGCCAGCCACCACTTGTAACAGGCCTGTGGCTGCATGGTTAAGCTACATTCTGTGCCAATACAGACCGTAGCTTATGATTGGCTTGGAGTCACCTGATGGGAATTACAATGCAAGTTGAGACCAGTTTCCATTTGTGCAGGTTTGGGTCCACTTATCAAGAGGTACAGGGGCACACTGAGGCAAGCCATTGCTTGTCTGAGAAGTTTTAAGAATGTCTGCAGCAAGAGTCAAGGCAGGCCACTGTGTGAAAAAGGCACTAGAAGCTGGTCAGGCCATGTGTGCATTCTGGGTAGGGTGGCATCTGGGAATCACCAGGGAGAACAGTGTTAGTCAGGTTGATGGAGAGCTCAGTTTTGGCACCCACCTGCCCTGGACCACCTGGGTTGCAGGCAGAGTGCAACAAAAGAACAGTGACACCTGCCAGCACTTCTATCCCTGGATGGAGTTGCCGTGACCCTAGCTCCTCCAGTCCTGACCCTGCAGTTGGTCAACTTGATTCTTCCCCATATGTCCCTGGTGCTTTTTGAGCTGCTGCCCCAACACTTGAGCCCAGAGTGAGTTTGTCAGCAACTGAGTATGTGCGTGGATCCTGCAAGAGGAACTCCTGGGACTCCAGTAGCCCTTTATCTCACTTGGATACAATCCTCCTGGTTTTTGCAGCCAGATGTTATCTCATCCTGGCACGGAAGCCTTGTCCTGGGGCCCCTGGTGTAAGGCTGGGCCTTTCCCACTTCAAGGGGACCTCCACAGCTGAGATATCCCTTCTGTTCCTTAACTGCCACACCATGGGTTTGGGACCTACCTTTTCTGTCTCTGATCCTTCTACCGGTCTCACCTTGGTTTCTTCTTCAAATTTTTAGTTATAGGAATTCTGTTCAGCTAATGTTCAACTGGTTCACAATGATGGTTATTTTATAATTTAGTTGCCATTTTGATGTGGTCATGGGAGGAGATGAGTATCGTGTTTATCTACTCCGCCATCTTCACCAGAAGTCTGTACGGCTTTCTGTTTGTCAATTATACCTCTATGAAGTGTTTTAAGAACAACCCAGTTTGCCCTTGCTCATGTGGCTCAGTTGGTTGGAGCTTTGTCCTGTAACCAAAAGGTTGCTGGCTCAATTCCTGGTCAGGGCACATGCCCAGGTTGTGGATTTGATCCCAGGTCCAGGCACATAGATTCCTGGTCTGGGCACCTATGGGAAGCAACCAATTGGTGCTTCTCTCTTTCATTGATGCTTCTCTTTCTCTCTTCATTTCTCCCTTCCCCCACCCCCCTTTCTAAAAGCAATGAAAAAAAAATGTTCTCAGGTGAAGATAAAAAAAAAGCACAGGCTACATCTGTACAATAGGTCATTATGCATCTGTAAAAAGAGTGAGTATAGTCTTTATGTATCAAAGTACAGTGATCTCCAATAACATTTTAAAGTTTAAAAAGCTGCAAAAAATGGCACTGTATATTGCACTTAAGAAATCATGGGTCCAGAGATAATGCCCTAAATTTTCAGATACTGTAATAAGATGCTTATAAATTTATTATGTTTGTGTTTGTTTATGAAAATATCGCAAAAGATAGTGAATTTTTTATTGTCTGAGAACATCACACAGTCTCCCCTTTGGAAAGTTCATGATATTGATGTGATTCTCTCCTGGTAACTGGAAGAGATCTGATGCTTTTGTCCCTCTCTAGTATTCGTCTGGCAGCCTTTAGAGACCACCGTAGGCTCATAATATCCCTATGGATGTTACATACAGTGCTTCTCTTCCTATACTTCTGCCCCATTTCCTTTGTAGACCACAACATATCTGGCTAATCCATTTAAAAGAAGCTGCCCATTTCATCACCTCATCTATGATGCTTCTCTGTGAGTATACAGGTGGACAAAGGAAGACAAACGTATGGGGCTTAGGAGCTACATTACCTACGACATCAACCCGGTAACCTCTGTGATCTTGATTGGGCTCTTCTATACTATGGCCTTAACTGGCCCATCTAACAGGATCGTTGAAAGAGGGAACTGAAAATAAGATGCAGTTTTTACATCAGTCTTTTTGAGTTGATCATTTTACCCTCTTCAGTATTTGCTTCATGCCCTGAACTCTCTGCTAAGTGTTGTATTTATATAAATGATAGGAATCTTTATCCCTTCAACAGTCATCACAAAAAAAAATTATACTCATTTCCCACTCTATTGAGGTCCATTTTAACGCCTCCTACACCCAAGTGACCATGATATTTGTCTTCACCCTCTATATCCCCACCGGCAAACACCCGGGGATGCTAACAAAGGCTTGCTGATTGACTGCTTTCAGCCTAGCCTTCCGGTTGGTATTGGGTTGGATCACGTGATTCTTCACACAGATGAGACTGCTTTGGGGAAGGGCTGGTTTTCCTACCTCAACTGATTGCATTCATTCCTAAAAACTTGACACCAGTTTCTGACCACCTGGTTTAGAATATAACAATACTAGCCCTAATTTATTAAAGATTTTTAGAAGGTCCATTTTGGGGAAATACCCTCCCCTTTTTTCTTAATTTTCTTTATTAGCACATACATTCAAGATCACTAAGTGGAAAAGAAAGAGTCACCCCAAATCCCATCATTTAATCGTAAGCATTATTATTACTGGGTGTATTTCTCTCCCATTCTATTTTTGTGCATTATTTGCACAATGGAATTACACTAAGTAATTTTTTATTCTTCTTTTTTTACTTGCTAGTGTATAACATTAGTATGCTCTCAGGTCTTTATATATCCTTTAACAATTTGATGACTATAATATTTTATTTAATGCTTTCTTCAAAGTTTTTCCAACATCTTGGATTATATCCATAGACTGTATGAAACTGAATCTTAAATTAAAAGGCATAATCTAATGCTATACAGTGTGAATTGCTGTTAACATTGTAACTTTTCTATTCTACAGAATTAGTTTATTGTTTTTTGTCTTTATTCATTAAATAAACATGGTATTTCTTGTTTTATTTATATTTTCCTGCTTTTTAAATTTAATCTTTATTGTGTTTTTTTCATTATCACTTAGTCCCTTAATACCATTTCTGCCCCCCCCAGCAATCACCACACCATTGTCCATGTCCATGAGTCCTTTTTCCTTTTTGCTCAATACTTGTTTTTTTTTTCTTTTAAATTTCATTTATTTATTTTTAGAAAGGGGAAGGGAAGGAGAAAGGGAGGGAGAGAAACATCAGTGTGTGGTTGCCTCTCACACATCCCCTACCAGGGACCTGTCCTGCAACCCAGGTATGTGCCCTGACTGGGAATCAAATTGGCAGCCCTTTGGTTCTCAGGCCAGTACTTAGTCCACTAAGCTGCACCAGCCAGGGCTCAATACTTTTTTTAAAGTACTATCTCCTAATTCCAATACCAGGAAAATCAGTTGGTCTGCTTCTAGTGATTGTTATTTTCTTTTGACTATAAGTAAGCCACAGGGTCTCATTTTGTCACATGTCATAATTCTTTCTTTTTTAATTACACTTTACATTCAATATTATTTAGTATTAGTATCAGGTACACAGCATAGTGATTAGACAATCATATACTTTACAAAGTGTTCCCTCTAGTATTTCCAGTAGCCACCTGGCACCATACATAGTTATTACAATATTATTGACTATATTCCTTATGCTGTGTTTTACATCCCCAGACTATTTTGTAACTACCAACCTGCACTTCTCAATCCCTTCACATTTTTCATCCAACCCCTCAAACTCCTCTCCTCTGGCAACCATCATGCACTCCTAGATACTGTCTCTTCCCTGTATCTAGGAGTCTGTTACTGTTTTCTTTATTTGTTTATATTGTTTTTTAGATTCCACATGTAAGTGAAATCCTATGGTATTTGTCTTTCTCGGACTGAGTTATTTCACTCAACACAAAACCCTTTAGGTCCATCTATGCTGTCACAAGTGTTAAGGTTTTATTCTTTTTTGAGGCCAAGTAATATTTCATTGTAGATATGTACCACAACTATTTTGTCCAGTGGTCTCTTGATGGTTTTATGGTTCCAAATCATCCATTGAAGTCTTTCATCCATTCTGAGTTTATTCTCATATAAGGTGTAAGAAGATGGTCTAGTTTCAATTTAGTTTTGGAACCTCTACCAACTTTGCTGAGAGTTTTTGTGTAAATAGGCGCTAGACTTTGCCAAATGCTTTTTCTTAGTCTGTTAATATGATCATGCAATTTTATTCTTCTTTTTGTTTAAGTGATGTATCACTATAATTGATTTGTGAATATTGTACCAACATTGTATCGCAGGAATGAATCACAGTTGATTATGGTATATGATCTTTTTAATGTATTGCTGGATCCAGATTGGTAATATTTTGTTGAGAATTTTTACATCTCAGTTTACCACTGTTATTGACCTATAACTTTCTTTCTTGTATTGTCTTTATCTGGAATTAGAATAATGCTAGCCTCATAAAATGAGCTTGGGAGTCTTCCCTTCTCTTGAATTTTCTGGAATAATTTGAGAAGGATAGGTGTGAGTTCTTCTTTGAATGTTTGGCAAAATTCTCCTGTGAAGCCATTCAATTCAGGACTTTTGTTTGTTGGAAGTTTTTTGATTACTGCTTCAATTTCCATAATTGTAATCTGTTGAGACTCTCTGCTTCTTTGTGATCAGTTTTGGAAGATTGTATGTTTCTAGGAGTTTATCCATGTTGTCCAGCTTGCAAATTTGTTAGCATATAATTGTTCATAATATTTTCTTACAGTTCCTTGTATTTCTTTTCAGTCAGTTGTTACTTCTGCTCTTCCATTTCTGATTTTACTTATTTTAGTCTTCTCTTTTTTTTTCTTCTTGATGAGTCTGGTTAAATAATTGTCAATCTTGTTTATCTTTCCAAAGAACTTGATTTTGGTTTCATTGATCTTTTATGTTGTTTTTTTTAGACTCTATTTCATTTATTTATGCTCTGATCTTTATTATTCCCTCCCTTCTACTCACTTTGGGCTTTGTTTATTGTTTTTTTTTCCCAGTTCTTTCAAGAGTAAAGGTAAATTGTTTATTTGAGATTTTTCTTGTTTCTCAAGGTAGGCCTATAATGCTATGAATTTCCCTCTTCAGACTGCTTTTGCTGTGCCCCATACATTTTGGGTTGCTGTGTCCTCATTTTCATTTGCTTCAAGGTATCTTTTGATTTTTTCCTTGATCTCATTGGTAACCCGCTCATTGTTTATAACATGTCATTTAGCCTCCATGTCTTTGTGTGCTTTTCAGTTTTTTTCTTGTGATTTCTAGTTTCCTTGTATCTGAGAAGATGCTTGATATGATTTCAATCTTCTTAAATTTATTAAGACTTGTTTTGTTTCCTAACCTGTGGTCCATCCTAGAAGATATTCCATGTGCACTTGTAAAGAAGGTATAATCTACCACTTTAGGGTGAAATGCTCTAGAGAGAGCAATTAAATCTATCTGTTCTAGTGCCTCTTTTACGGCCATCATTTCCTTGTTGATTTTCTGACTGGAAAATTTATCCATTGATGTCAATGGGGTGTTAAAGTCCCCATACAATTGCTGTATTACTGTCAATCTCTCCATTTATGTCCATCAAAATTTGCTTTATATATTTAGGTGCTCCTATGTTGGGTACATAAATATTTACAAGGGTTATATCATCTTGTTGGATTTATCCCTTTATCACTATGTAGTATTCTCCTTTACCTCTTACTATAGCCTTGGTTTTCAAGTGTATTTTGTTATATATAAGTGTAGCTACTCCAGTTTTTTATTTTTCATTTCCATTTGCATGATATATATTTTTGCATTCCTTTAAGTCTGTGTGTATCTTTCATTCTGAAGCGGGTCTCTTATAGACAGCATATATATGGGTCTCCTTTTCTTTGTTTTTTTAAAAAAGGTTTTATTTGTTTGTTTTTATAGAAAGGGGAGGAAAGAGAGAAAGAGAGGAGAGAAACATCAGTGTGTGAGAGAAACATTGATTGGTTGCCTCTCGCATGCACCCTGACCAGGGACTGGTGCTGCAGTCCAGGTATGTGCCCTGCCTGAGAATTAAACCACTGACCTTTTGCTTTGCGGAGCCATGCCCAGCCAACTGAGCCACAGTGGTCAGGGCAGGTCTTATTTTCTTTTCCATTCAACTACCTTATGTATTTTGATTGGAGCATTTAAGCCATTTACATTTAAAGTGATTTTTTTTTTTATTCAGGCTTTGGTAAGTTTTATTGGAGCAACATTTCAACAAAGGGTGTCTTTTATTTGCAGAATTTAATGTGTGTGGGGACTGCCTAACCCACTTGGATACAAGTGAAGATTTTCTTATTTTCATTTGCATACAAAAATTGTTTGCTTCACATACATAAAAATCCCAATATTGTAAATGACAAATAATACCCCCCCTTACCAATCCCTTAATTAAAGATAAAAAAGCTTAAAAACCATGTAATTTAGATTGGTTTAATCTTAAAATGTAATCCAATCAGACTAAAAACTAAACATTTCAGGTCCTGTACCAAATAGTAAAATACTCGAAGGCCTTCAGGGTCCATTGACTGATTTATGTCAATGAAAGAACCTATTTCTGATGTAGTAAAAGGAATGTGTTCATCTCCAATTACAATTTCAAGCTCCTGTTGATCAGCCCTATCAGGGGGAGGCCACAAAGCATCATCTCCTTTTGCAATTTCACTGTCATCAATAATTCTCTTCAGTTCTTCCATAACACTGTTGTGTGCATAAGCCTCTTTTCTGATCATGACATCATTTTTATAATTGCTGTTGTTGGCATATGTAAGCTTTCTGTCAGCCGAAGCTGGAACTCCAGAAACTCGTGTCCAAACTTGCCTTTGTGCCCTACATAGTAATGCAGGTAGAAATCACTAACCATAGCCACTTTTGTCTGCAGAAAGCCCCTAAAGTGATTATTGGTAGGTATGTATTTATTGCCATTTTATTCTTTTACCTATGTTTCTCTTGGGGTGTTTTTCCTTCTTCTTCTTAAAGTAGGCCCTTTAACATTTCTTATAATACTAGTTTGGTGGTAACAAACTCCTTTAGCTTTTTCTCATCTGAGAAGCTCTTTATTTCTCCTTCAGCTTCAAATGATAGCCTTGCTGGGTGCTCCTGGTTGTAGGTCCATGCTTACCAGCACTTTGAATATTTCATGCCAATCTCTTCTGGCCTGAAATATTTCTGCTGAAAAATTATCTGCCAGTCTTATGATAGCTCCCTTATAGGTAACTGTCATTCTTTTGCTGCTTTTAATATTTTCTCTTTGTCTTTAACCTTTGCCATTTTAATTATGCTATGCCTTGGCGTGGGCTTCTTGTTTGGGACTCCCTGCTCTTCCTGGACTTGTGTGTTGTTTCTCTTCACCAGGCTAGGGAAGTCTTCAGTCATTATTTCTTCAAATAGGTTTTTGTCCCCTGGCTCATTCTCTTTTCCTTCTGTACGCCTGTGATGTGGATTTGTTATGCTTCACATTGTCCCAAAGTTCCCTTAAACTATCCTCATTTTTTAAAAATTATTTTTCCTTTTTGCTGCTCCGATTGGGTATTGTTTTCCTACCTTGTCTCCCAGGTTGCTGATTTTCTCCTCTGCTTCACCCAGCCTACTGTTTATTCCTTCCAGCATAGTCTTCTAGGTATTGAATTCTTCATATCTGACTGGTCCTTTTTTATGGTTTCTATATCCTTTTTCATACTGTTGAGCATTCTTATAACTATTACTTTGGACACTATATTTGATAAATTGCTAGCCTCCATTTTCTTCAGCTCTTTTTCTGGAGATTTCCTCTGTTCTTTCATTTGGAGCCTGTTTCTTTGTCTCCCCATTTGGGCTGCTTCTTTGTGTTTGTTTCTGTGTATTAGGTAGATCTGCTATGACTCCCAGTCTTTGTGACACATTTCTTATAATACTAGTTTGATGGTAACAAACTCCTTTTGTAGGAGGTGTCCTGTGGGTTCCAGTGGCACAGTCTCCTTGATCACCTGAACTGGGTCCTCCCAAAATGACCCTTGTGTGAATTATGTGGGTCCTCCTATTGTCACTGAGTCTTGATTGCTATTGGTGTTTGCTTATGGGGTTGACCCTCAGGCTGAGACTGAGGCTCAACCCCAACCACAGCAAGTGAACTGCTGTGTAGGTGCTGGCCACACAGTGCCGAATTTGTCTCAGCAGGGTCTGGTGCCTGCCGACATCTCCCTTTGGATGTGCCGCTTGTGAAGCTTATTGGATCTTACTGGGATGTTGTCTGAAGCTGGCCACTGGGTGTGTTGAGCCTAGGCCTTATGGGAGAGACTCCGGTGCAGACCAGTGAAAGATGCTGCCTATGACTGGCCTTTGACAACCTGTTTGGAGCTATGCAGAGACCCACAGTTTGTGGCTGCCTGTGGTGAGCCTGGATGTGCACAGGAAGGGCCAAGCTGTGCACCAAGGCTGGCTTTTACCAGCGCTGGTCTTGGGGGCAGTCAGCAAACGCCCCAAGGCACCACGAGATCCTCCTCTGCCTGCCTCTGCCTGCTGGCTGCCTGTGATGCTCAGTCACTGAAAGAGCCCGTCTCTGGCTGCACTCCCCAACGGAGCGTAAGCTCCACAGGGTGCGGCAAAGCCCAGGGGGCAGGGCTATTGCTTTCCCCGAGGCTGATGCCACAGGAAGTAGAGCGCTCCACCCAAAAACGATGTCATCTGTGGTGTTGGAGAATGACTCAGCACAGGGATCCTGGTGGTTGTCCCTCCAGCTCTCTTTGCAGAGTCATAAACCCCGAAGGAAGAATATGAGTGGGGAAGATGGGAAAGACAGCGGGTCAAGGAGCAGTCCAAGCAGAGAGGACAAGTGAGGAGGGCCCTCGAGAAACCTACGCAAGGCACGGAAGGAAGGCCCTGTTTCTTTTCCATAACTGAGGGAGTTTCCGTAACTGAGGGACATCCCTGCTGTCCTCCAGTAGCATGGATCGAGGCACATCTTTTCTCTAGGAGTGCCACTTTTAATTGCTACATGCCATATCTGCCTGCCTCAGGCAATCCCCATAAGACTTCCTGCACATGTTTAAATTACCTAGGACCCTTGTTCACTAGAAATAAAGGGAGCTGGTTCCTTCTCTCTGGGCATCTTCTCGAGAGAAGACTGGGCCACTCTCCCTCATTAGCAGAGATGAGATAAACATTCTCTCAAATGTGAACTAATGTAGGTGAATAGCCACGCGTCACTGGTAGTGAATGAGGCTTTGCGCGTGGTTCTGCCTCCCTCTTGTCCTGCTGGGATGACCGACAGGAAGCTGAGTGAGGCTCACTGCTGAGGCTCGAGCGGAGTCCAGACAGGAGAAAATGCCTGGAGTGCTCATATTGACTGTACAGACCTGCGCATTGCTGGTGAAAATGCCGGAGCCTGCTAAGGACCCTCGCGGCTCTCAGGCTGCATGTGACCCAGGATGGCTATGAACGCGGCCCAACACAAAACTGTAAATTTACTTAAAATCTCTTTCCTTGCTCATCAGTTTTCGTTAGTGCTTGTTTATTAAATGCATGGCCCAAGACAACTCTTCTTCCTCCAGTGTAGTCCAGAGATGCCAGAAGGTTGGACACACCTATTCTAGATGTTCTCTATGTATCCAGCCTCCTGAGCCAAGAGAAAATCCACTCGGCAGTGGAGAAGGAGCTGGGCCGGCCTGGCCCTGGGGGAGCCTGCCGACAGTGGACATCACTACTGTTTGGGCCAAACTGCCCCTCTTCCCAACTTAGGGGAGATGCCTCATCTTCCTCATACTTCGAGGAACCCGAGAACCCCGAGAACCGAGGGTGTTCACTCCCCTACCTCTCACTGCTTGCCAACCCCATAAGCTTGACCTGAAAGAGAACACAAACTATTTAAGAGCATACAGCACCCTGAGGGAGGGTGACCAAGTTCAATTACGCACAACAGATGGAGCCTACAGAGGCAGATGTAATGGAGGAAACAAGATGAAAATAATATCAACATGTTGCTTACCATGTATCGAGGCAGGTGTAACTATTATGAGGACAAAGGAAAAGACACCTGTTCTCAAAGAGCTTGCAGTCCACCAGAAGGCGAGTGAATTAGTTTCCTCCCTGTCTTATAGTTGTGGAGGTGAGAAGTCTGACCAGGCTAAAATCTAGGTGTGGGCAGGGCTGTATTCATTCTAGGGAGTTTAGAGGAGTATCCATTTATTTGCCCTCTCTGGCTTCCAGAAAAAACGGCCTGCCTAGCTTGGCTCACAGCTACCTACCTCAATCTTGAAAGCCAGCAAGGTTGCATTTTACTAACCCCTTTTTTTTTTTGTCTTCCTCTTCCTCTTCCTCATTACAGCCAGGAAATTTTCTGGATTTTCTTTTTCTTTTTCTATTTTTTTTTAAGAAGTCATGTGATTAGATTGGGCCTGCCCAGAGAATTTGGGAAACTCCCCATCTCAGGGTCCTTAATACATCTTCAGACTCTTTCTGGGGATGTGGGTGTGGACATACTCAGGGGTCATTTTACTGACAAACACAAGGGAATGCGTGCAACTGTAGTCAATGGTATGACATGTTCAAATAAAGAACCATTGTGGTTTAGAGGAGAGAGAGGTCACTTTGAACTGAGGCAAGGAGTGGTAAAGGCAGAGGGAAAAAAGGACCCGGCAAGTCAGTTAATCATTTTTGACCATAAAACTTTTTATAGCAGGTAAACAGTGGGCATGGACAGGTGAGATACAGACGTCCATTTCCTCATTTATACCGAATTATAAAATCTTTTCTTGGCCTTTATTACCTTTCGCCTCACTCTTGGGGTATGGCTTTATGGGCTGCAGGCAGCATCTTTTGGTTTTAAGCCCAAGGAGTTGTAGTCTGGTGGGATGACCTCTTATATCTCAATGAGCATCTTTTAAAAATCAGGTGGGCTTCTTAATTTTCTCTCTTAATTGGAGATTTTTCTGGGTCCTTTCAGGAAACTCTCCTGATTTCCTGACCTCTTCAAACATGAGTATTTATTAATTCTGTTTATAAGCAGCATCCATATCTACATATCTATCTAACCTATCATGTACTTATTTTGCCATCACTCATCCTGTAACCAAATGAACACAGGTCCAGCCACCCACTGTTTCAAAAGCCAGTACTCGAGAAGCGCCAATGTAGAGGAAAGTGGTTTTATTCAGGTGCCAGCAACCTGGAAGATGAGGGACTGTTGTGTCCAAGCCCTCTCAGCATCTCAGGCACCCTGGCTGGTTTGTATTGGGGAACCGTGGCAAGAGGGGAGCTAAGGAATTTCTGGTGACATGCAGTTTCTCATCTCTGCTTTTGGGTGATTCCAATGTTATTTCCCATGTGCATCACCATGTAGCTTCATCGCTCCATCTGCAATTTCACTGCTGATATCTGGGAAAAGGACGCACAGGCAGCGTGTCTGCTGCTTCTGATATGTGTCGCTGACACTTGCCCTATGTCTTGTGGTCAGGGACATTCCTTGGTTACACAGGCGCTGCAAGTGCTGATGTCTACAAAATACTTATAAGGAAATTTTAATAGATGAACCTTCTCTGAGTTTGTTAGTACAGACTATTCTATAACTGCCACCTGATTAGTACATTATGTTTACTTCAATCACTGTGACAATACCCTTACCCTCATCACATTTTCTAGTTTACTTGCTTCGCAGGAGTCTCTAAAAATGTATTTCTAAACTCTACTTTATTTTTTGCCAACTTTTCTTGGACTAGGAGACAGGAATTGCCTCATTGCAGACAAATTTGAAAAGGGACCATTTCTTTCCACTCTAGTGTTATTGACCACATCTTCCAGGTGAGCCTAAGACACTTGCTCCTTTATCCAGAGTCCCCATTAATGCCAGATCCAGAATGAGGAGCTGGCCTCCCTGGCTCCAAGCCTGTGCCTCCTCATCACCCTGCAGGGCTCTCCCACTGCTCCTGCCAGGCGCTGCCACACCAGGACATGCACACACATGTGCATGCACACACACACGCACGCACACACACCCTCTTTAAAGAATAATGCAGTAGGTAAGAGGTCCATATAGAATGCCGGGGGTGCCACATGACTGTACCGGATAACATGCCCAGTGGTTGGTACAGAAAAATAAAGACAAAACAAAAAATAACATCAACGAAAGTAAAACATACAAGAATTAAAATAAAATATTGCAAGGAAATAATGACATATTTGGAAAACAGAAGGGTTCAAAGAACAAATGCGTGATGTATAAAATGTAAAAAACAAAACACAAATTTGACAGCGCTGAATACCCAAATAGGAATCAGGGAGAATTTAAAAAACAAAACAAAACTGAAAGGTGAGAGTTTTGGAGGAAATCAGAGGGAAAAAAACAATGTGACTAATAGTCTCTTCTTTGGAATGTGAAAATGTAACTATGGAAATGGAAATGGAATTATGAGAATGTGTAAACAGTAAAGAGATAATTGAAAATAAACTTCCCTGACCAAAAGGAAGAACTGAACTTTTAGGCTAAAATAGCTTGCCACATGAAAAACAAAATCAAAAACCAAAACAGACACAAACTAAGACAGTCATGCATAGATGAACTGTGTGAATCCTAAGAATAAAGAAAAGCTTCAAGACAGAAAGAACAATTTTATTTACTAAGAGGAAGACTCAGCAAAATATTAGCAAACCAGATCCAGGAAAATATTAATAAGATCACATACCATGATCAAGTGGAATTTATTCCAGGGATGCAGGGATGGTACAATATCCACAAATCAATAAATATGATATACCACATGAACAAAATGAAAGATAAAAATCACATAATCATTTCAATAAATGTAGTAAAAGCATTTGATAAAATCTACCACCTATGTATGATAAAAACACTCAGAAAAGTAGGAACAGTGGAAGCATACCTCAACATAAAAAAGCCCATATACAAAAAACCTACTGTCAACATCATACTCAATGGGCAAAAACTAAAAGCATTTCCCTTATGATCAGGAAGAAGACAAGGGATGTCCGCTTTCACCACTGTTATTCAACACAGTACTGGAAGTCCTAGCCACAGCAATCAGACAAAAAGAAGAAATAAGAGGCAGAAAGGAGGGAGTAAAACCGTTATTATTCGCAGATGACATGGTAGTGTACATAGAAAACCCTATATCCTCCACCAAAAAGCTACTTGACCTAATAAGTGAATCTGGCAAAGTAGCAGGATACAAAGTCAATATTCAGAAGTCAATGGCATTTTTGTACACCAACAATGAATTATCAGAAAGAGAAACTAAGAAAAAAAATCCCATTTACATAGCAATAAAAAAATAATAAAGTACCTAGGAATAAGTTTAACCAAGGAGGTAAAAGACCTGTACTCAAAAACTACAGAACACTGAGGGAAGATATTGAGGAAGATACAAATAAATGGAAGCATACACCCTGTTCATGGATTAGAAGAATCAACATCTTTAAAATGTCCATACTACCCAAAGCAATCTATAGATTCACCACAATTCCAATTAAAATACCAATGACATATGTCACAGATCTAGAACAAATATTCCAAAACTGTATATGGAACTAAAAAAGACCCTGCATAGTCTCAGCAATCTTGAGAAAGAAGAACAAGTAGGGGGGATCACAATACCAGACATCAAACTATATTATAAGGCCACCGTAACCAAAACATTCTGGTACCGGCATAAGCACAGACACAAAGATTAATGGAACAGAATAGAGAGCCCATAAATGACCCCATGCCTCTATGGTCAATTAATATTTGACAAAGGGGATATGAGCATACAATGGAGTAAAGATAGCCTTTTCAATAAATGGTGTTAGGAAAACTGGACTGGTACATGCAAAAAAAGAAAAAGAAAAGAAAAGAAAAGAAACTAGACCACCAACTTACACCATACACCAGAATAAACACACAATGGATAAAAGACTTAAGTATAAGTTGTGATACCATAAAATTCCTAGCAGAGAACATAGGCAGTAAAACTTCAGATATTTCATGTAGCAATAGTTTTGCCAATATATCTCCTAGGGCAAGAGAAATAAAAGAAAAAACAAACAAATGGGACTACATCCAATTAAAAAGCTTCTGCATGGCGAAGGAAACCATCATCAAAATGACAAGGGAACCAACTGTATGGGAGAACATATTTGCCAGTGATACACGGAACAAGGGTTTAACCTCCAAAATATATAAATAACTTATATGACTCAACACCAGAAAGACAAACAGTCCAATTAAAAAGTGGGCAAAGGACCTGAATAAATACTTCTCCAACAAGGACATACAGAGGGCCCATAGGCATATGAAAAAAATGCTCAACATCACTAGCCATCAGAGAGATGCAAATTAAAACCACAATGAGATATGACCTCATACCTGCCAAATTGGCCATCATTAATAAATCAACAAAGAACAAGTGCTGACGAAGGTGAAGAGAAAAGGGAACCCTAGTGCACTGTTGGTGGGAGTGCAGACTGGTGCAGCCACTGTGAAAAACGGTGTGAAATTTCCTCAAAAAGTTAAAAATGGAACTGCCTTTTGACTGAGCAACTCCACTGCTGGGTCTATACCCTAAGAAGCCCAAAACACCAATTCAAGAGAATTTATGCACCCCTATGTTCATAGCAGTGCTATTTACAATAGCCAAGGTTTAGAAACAGCTAAGTGCCCATCAGTAGGTGAGTGGATTAAAAACCTGTGGTACATTTACATAATGGAATTCTACAGAGCAGAAAATCCCTTTCCTACCTTCTGCGACAGCATGAATGGAACTGGAATCTATCATGCTAAGTGAAATAAACCAGTCGGTGAAAGACAAATACCATATGATCTCACTTATAAGTGGAATCTAATGAACAAGATAAACTAATGAGCCAAATAAAACCAGAGGCATAGAATCATGGTATAGACTGACAGCTGTAAAAGGGGAAGAGGGAGGCGGGGACTGGCTGAAAGAAGGTGAAGGGATTAGTCAAAGAACATATATGAAGGACACAAGGACAGAGGCAACAGTGTGGGGATTGACTGTGGAAGAGGGGGGTGGGTGGGGGATGGATGGGGTGAAGGGGTGCAAAGGGGGGAAATTGGGACAACTATAATAGCATAAACAATAAACAATAAAATTAAATTAATAAAAGAGTCAGACGGGAATGGAAGTTGGTTGTACAATTTGGAAGGTGAAACATCTACACATTACAGAGAAAAGGACAATAAGCAAACATTCCAGTACCCGGCTAAGATATTCGTTGTAAGTGCAAAAGGGATATTTCTTGGCCACGTAGTATATACTTTTGGAGGGGATACGCTTGCCAAAGGGAAACAGTCAGAACAGAGATCTCAACATGGAGGAAGCAAAGTGTACAAATAAGGTGTTTTTGAAATAAAAAGTTTTTTTTTTCCCCTGGTGGCAGGCCAGACTTCTCATTGTTCTATTTTATTTGAATTGTTCTTATGCCAAACTGATTTAAGGTGTTTTGTTTTGTTTTTTACTGTAATGTAAACACTTTATTTCTGTACTCTAAGAACATAGTTTTGGATATCCCTTTAAGAGACCCAAATTATCTTAACACTAAAATGATCCCCTAATTCGGCTAGGCTTAAAGATACTATGTGTATGTGCAGTGGTTCTATAAAAGAAAGTAATATTTCGGTTAAATGTTTTGAAATGGTATTCCTTTTCTTCCTGTAAGCACTTTTAATTCTGTGATATGTAACATGGGGCAAACTGCTGCTCACGAGTAGACAACGGAATGTACTGTTTTTCTGTTCTTCACTCTCCTTTCTGTTCATTTATACTTTCATTTAAAGTTCATATAAATCCCTTTCTAAACACACACAACACATGCACATCCTTTTCCCGGTGTCGTACTTAGAAAAAGCAAGAGTGGGACATCTTAGCCCGTTATGTAACAGTGTAGTTAGAAACGATTGGTGAAAAACACTATTTAGGTGGTACTTAGCCACATGGAAATTTGCAGTGTTTTTTCTTAAGTAGCACAGGGCCAGGGAAAACATTTGAAACACAATTTAATAGTATCCAGAAAATAAAGAAAATGACCATAAATTTGTAAAAACAGTACTTACAGGAAAGTGATAAGTGCTATTAATGAAAAAAAGAAAAGCATCATAAACTTTCAAGCCAAAAAAGTGTAAGGATATACAAATCATAAAACTGAGAAATAATAAAAAATAAAATTAATAAACTAAATCTCTTTTAAAATGCCAAAAATTGGTATCTTATATATGGTTCACTGGATATATAGAGAGATAGAGAGAGGCAAAAATGAGGACTATTTTAACTTTTTATTTTGAAAGAATTTCAAACTTAAATTTGTAAAAGTAGTACAAAATTTTTGTATGTCCTTTACCTCAGATTTTCCATGATTGCTTTATCTACCTATTACCTGCCAGCCAGCCATCCACTTATCTATCCACCCTGTATAATTTTCTGAGCTCTTTGAGAAAAGACTACATACATTGTGCTTTTTTTCTCTGTGCTTTTCCTAAGAACAAGAATATTCCCTTACCTATCTAAAATATGGTGGTTAACTTCAGAAAATATGACATTGGCTATAATACTTTTCTCAAATTTACAATCCATATTCCAGTTTTTTCAGATGCCTCTGTAGTGTCCTTCATGGTAATTTTGTTTTCAACACAAGATCCAGTCCAGGATGGCTTATTGTATAATTTCCTTTCACCTGGAACTGTTTCCTCACCTTTTGTTTTGTTTTTCATTGACATTTTTGAAGAATATAGGCCAGTTATTTTTTTAAATGTCTTTCAGTTTGGGCTTCTCCTGACTAGATAGAGGTTATGTCATTTTGGCTGACACCCTACGTCATATGTGCACGGTGTCCTTCTCGGAATATATACGTGGGGACTCAAGGTACCCATTAGTTTTATTCTGGTTCTGTTCATGCGTGTAAGATGATTTTTCCATTGTATAATTACTACTTTTCCTCTTGTAATAAATAATATAGGAAATACTTTGAGACTAGCTAGATACCCCATTTCTCATCAAACCGCCCCCACCCTAAATTTAGCATTCACTGATGATTCTTGCCTGGACCAGTCTTTACTCTGATGGTTGCAAACGGTGCTTTCCAACTTCCTTGTTACCTCTATATTTATTAGTTAGCATATAAGTGTATAAGGAAGAACTTCCCCTTCTCCTGTTAATCTATTTATTATCAGTATAAACTCACAGTTCATTTCACTGAACAGGTTATAATTTTTATACTTCTTATATATTTTCATGCTCAAGCTGTCCCAGATTTGACCAGTGAGAATCCCCTCATATTGACTTGTGCCTTTTAAATGTCTATGTCTATTATGTTTTGAGCACATTCTTAGGTTCTGGCATAGACTCATCTTGTGTTTTTTCCTACCTCTGCCCTGGAATTAGGCAATTTCCAATGAGTCCTTACTCCTTTTAGTAGGAAGTGGTAATTAAAAACAATGATTAAAGTATCATTGCTTCTAGGCCCTCACAGCTGAGCTAGAAGTGTGTGTGTGTGTGTGTGTGTGTGTGTGTGTGAGAGAGAGAGAGAGAGAGAGAGAGAGAGAAAGAGAGAGGGGAGGGGGGAGAGAGAGAGAAGGGCATGCGTACAAAAATTCTTGAGTTTCTATTGCACCGCCAGCTCCAGTCTGGCCCCTATGGGTCCTGCTTGTCTTTGTAACCCTTTTCCATGTCGAGGGCCTTGACTCCCAACATTAATATCACATACACACTTGCTGAATCTTAAAATATATACAAAAGAGTTTCAGAATTACTAGACCAATACAGCAAGCAACATTTGTTCATGATTATTTGCAGGGATATTTTTCTTTATATCAAGGGTATATGATCAAAGCATGCTATTCAAAAGTAACTTGGATTCGTTCTTTTTCTTATCCCTTCAGTGATTTTTTTAAAATTTGAAATAGAATTGGGTTCATTTGTTTCTGTGATCTTTCAGTCTTAGTTTTTGCCCCTCTATGAATCCATTTTTAAAACATTTTTTAATTTTTTAATGTGGAATTTTAACATGAGTCCCAAAATTGAAACCATAAAGTGTGCTCTGCGGAGTTGACTTGCTCCCCAATATCTTCATCCTGTCTCCCTCCTTCTGGTAGATATTCACTTCATTTGCTTTCGGTTTATTCTTTCTATTTCTTTTTGCAAAAACGTAATGCATACATGTTTTCTTATCCTCTCTTTCTTACATAAGAGATAATCTGTGTGTGGTCTTTTGTATTTTGCCTTTTTCATTTGAATATTTATTCTGAGAATTACTTTGTATCAGTTTATAGGGATCTTCTTCGTTCTTCACAGCTGGATAGCATTCCATTATATGTATGTATGTAGCTTAGCCAGCAAAGAGCCTATATTTGGACATTTGTGTAGTTTCTGATATTTCAAAAATGCAAATAATGCTGCAGTGTGTTATTACATCATTGGAGGTGTGTCTTAAAAATAAATTCCCAGAAGTAGCTTTGCTACATGATAATTGTAACATAGCTAAACACATAAGAGAAATTTTCTATCATTATTTCTTCAAATACTTTTCAATTTCTTGCTCTCTCTCTTCTCCTTCTGGCACTCACATGATGAAAATGGTGCTATGCCTGATGTTGTCACAGGCCCCAGAAGCTATCCTCATTTCTCTCTCTCTCTCTCTCTCTCTCTCTCTCTCTCTCTCTCTCTCTCTCTTTTTGCTCCTCTGATTGGGTGTCTTCTGCTGCCTTGTTTTTCAAATAGCTGATTCGATCCTCTGCTTCATCTAATCTACTGATGATTCCCTCTAATTATTCTGCATGACAGTTATTGTACTGGTCGTTTCTGACGGGGTTTTTTTTATTATTTCTAACTCCATCTTTATGTTTCTTATCTCTTTGTTAAAGTTTTGGCTGAGTTCATTTACTCCCCTCCTAAGTTTATTTAGCATCCTTATGATCAGTGTTTTTAACTCTGCCTTTAGTATATTGCCTGCACCGTTTCTTTTACTTTTCCTGCTGTTTTGTCCCATTCTTTCATTTGGGACATGTTTCTTTGTTGCTTCATTTTGGTTCCCCGCCTTTGCTTTTCCCTGTGTATTAGGATGATCTGCTGTGTCTCCTGGTGTTGGCTGAGTGGCCTTATGTAGTGGTTGTTCTGCAGGGCCCAGTGGCACAGGCTCCTTAGTCACCTGAGCTGGGTGCTCCAGGTGTGTCCCTGTTTGTGTGTGTGTGTGTGTGTGCACGTGCCTTTCTGTTTCAGTTGAGCCTTGATTGCTGTTAACATCTCGGGCTGACTGGCTGTGAGGATTGACCAGGATGGCAGCAGACAGCCTTTTTTTTCAGAGGCTGGCCTCACGGAGCGGGGTTTCCCTTAGCAGGGCTCTGGGGCCTGCTGAGTCCACCCTTTGGGGGTGTCATTTGTGGAGCTAACTGAATTTTGACCTGGTGTGGTCTGAATCGGGCCACCAGCTGTGCTGGTTCCGAGGCCTCTTTGGAGAGGCTTTGATGGAGGCCAAGGCCTGTCCCTAGCCTGAAGCCACCTAGTAGAAGCTACAAAGTAATCTGCAGATTGTTCCCACCCGTACTGGCCTTGGTGGTGTCCGGGAGAGGCTAAGCTGTGAACTGGGGCCGGGGCTACTTCGCAAGAAGCACAGGCCATGCTGAGGCCAGACACTGCTTGTTCCGGCTTTGTGAACCTTTAAGAGGTTTGTTTTGTTTTGTTTTGTTTTGTTTTTAATCCTCACCCAAGGATATATTTACTGATTTTAGAGAAAGAGAAACACCGAGGTGAGAGAGAAACATCGATCAGTTGCCTACAGTACATGCCCCAGCTGGGGATTGAACCTGCAACATGGGCATGTGCCCTGACTGGGAATCAAATCCACAGCCTTTTGGTGCATGGGACGACACTCCAACTGATCCACCTGGCCAGGGGCCTTTGGGAGAGTTCACGAAACTCTGCAGCATAAGCAGACCATTTGTGTGGAAAAGCTGCTGAAAGTGGCTAGTGGGGGCTCACGAGTTGGGTGGGGCTGAGTCCCAGGGAATCGCCAAAGCAGAGTGAATGTTGTTAACCATGTCGATGGAGACTCAGACTTGAGGCTTGCTTGTGTCTGCAGCTGGGTGAGAGAAGGGCTCAACAAAGGACAGTGGCTTCTGCCAGCACTGCAGCCCTGGGCAGAGCTGCTCCTTCACCCCTCAAGCCGAAGCCAGACAATTCAGTTCCGAAACTAATCGTCAGCGGTAAACATATTTGGGTACTAAATCACAGAATCCATAAATGTTTCAATCGTTAATGTGTCAGTTGCTTTAGTTGGCACATAGCTTGTAGTAAAGAAATCATGGTAGTCGTGCTCTGAAGGCCTACCTGTAAAGCCAGTTCCAGGAGAAATGTTTAAAAGTACACTTTACTTGAAAGAATAGAAACATATACTAGTTAAGCACAAAACAATGATAGTTTAAACAATGGCTATAATCACACGCTATCTAGTTTCTGCCTTATCCTTTAAAGCTAATTTCACTGATGCACGACTAGCTCTTTTGTGGCATCCTGGTCCTTCGACCCAGCAACCCTTGTTCTCACAGTATCATTTGGTGTTGGTGATGCCCCGTTTGTCAAGCAGGAGGAGAGCTCCAGGGTCACGGGAGAATTTATGAGTTTGTTTTGCAGAAGGAATAAATGCCTTTCAGAAAGTTGTGTCTAGCTGTTGACATTTGGAATTGTTTTTGGCCAAAATGTTATCTGTGACTGAAGAAACACAGACTTTCCACTTAGTTCTCTGAAACTCGCCCTTGCTACTCCCTGAACACATAAAAGCCCCCTGATTTTGCTTTATGAGAAAGACAGATTTGAGAGATTTTGCTTTCCTATCCGCTTGCTTTGGCTAAACGAAATAAACCTTTTTATACTTCCAAGCACCAGTGTCTTGGTGTTTAGCTTACGAGCATGTCAGGTACAAGAACCTGAATCTGGGGAGGTTCAGTTGTAGTTCCTCCTTGTGTGATCCTGGCACTTTTCAAGCTGCAGGCTCAGTGCTGGGCCTCAGAGTGAGTGAGTCTGAGTAAATCCAAGATCCCATCTTTTAAGAGGCATGCCTGGGACTCAAGAAGCCCCTCCATCTCACTTAGTCACAATCTCTACTGGTTTCTCACAGCCAGAAGTTATGGGTACTTCTCCCCCCAGCACTGGAACCCAGGGCTGGTAAGCCCAATGTTAGGCTGGGACCCTTCACTCCTCAAGGGGGACCTCTCGTTTCTTAATAACCATACATGGGTATGACACCAGCCCATTGCATGTCTCTACCCCTCCTAACCAGTCTCAACGGGACTGCTCTTTTGTGTCCTTAGTCACAGGACTTCTGTTCAGCTGGTAAGTTGGCAGGTGGTACTCAAGGGTCGTTGCTCTATAATTTAGTTGTAATTTTAACATGGTCATGGGAGGAGGCAAGCGCAGTATTTACCTGCCTGGCCACCTTGACCAGAACTATGCAGAAGAAACATTTCCCCAGTATTATCTCCAGCAAAAAAGTCCTAGGAGAACTCTCTGAATAGTCCTTAGTCATGGGACCCATCCAGGTGCTGAAGGAACGATGAATGGAATCAGTGATCTCAGATGGTTAAAAAGCAGATGTCCACCCCCGCGTCACTGCCATCTCCACGTGCACTAAGCATTCATAGGCCCCACAAGAGGCTTCGATGATTGGCATGCAATACTGAGTAGGGGCTTGAGCTCTCCAGTCAGCCTGGGTTCAAATCCCAGCATTTTATTTATATATTGCAGGATTTAAATTAGTGGTTAACCTCTATAAATCTCCGAATCATCACCTGGCAAGTGGTGATAATTGCTCTTACCTCATAGGGATTTTGAGAGAATTAAATGAAATATTACTGTGAAGCACTAATCACAGTTCCTGGTAAACGTATAAGAAGCGCTCAATAAAAGTTAGGGATGATGACAATGATTCATTATGGAGTGTTTTCATTGGACAAATTTTTATTCCAAATCAGCACAAAGCAGCTGACACCTTTGACCAGTATGGACAGGTGAGTGCAACTGGTTTCACTCAATGTATAGTACATTGCCTCAGTACCCTTGTTATTACATAAAGACCCACTTGGGGCTGTTTTTCTCAGCAAGGGGCTGTAAGGGGATAGGCTAACTAAACTTGGTGGGTCCCTGTCATGGTCATTAATCATACCGTGCCTGCGCATTATGTTTTGAGTAGTCTTTTAATATTCGAGGACATTTCTACAGTTGAATTATCCCCCACTAGGTGTTGAACTCCGAGCCTCCTTTGCAGCCATGTGACACAGACATTACCAGTCGTAACCACCTGAATGAGATTCTTGATTCAAGAGACCAGCATGAGGAAAGTGGGGCTGTGATGGGCTTTTGTTTCGTAGGTGGCAACAGAGCTGTCTGGCCTTCAGGGAAGGAGTGCTGCCCAGCTGAGCTTCCCAGGTCAAAAACACATCTGATGTGCTCGTAGCAGTCACAGCTGCGGTAAGTTGGAATACTTGCATTTAGGGCTTAATTTTGGTGGCAGCGATGGCAAAAGATTTCTTACTGGGCCCCTTTAAAGTGAAACTTTGGCCACTATTCTGGAAAAATTAGCCTTGAACTAGTTTCTCCAATTCTCTTAATGGTAATGTGAACTACCTTCTATTTTTAAATGCATCTCTTTTACAGCTTGAACTGGCTAGACTGGACTCAGCTGTTTGTCTAAGACGCCTAACTGGTACAATTCCCCTCCAATGGTTTATTCTTGGAAAAATGCGGGGGGGGGTCTACTTCCTAATGTTTGTTTACAAATATCAAAAACTATTGAACTGTTAATTCTAAAAATTCTTCATCACAAGAGTATCTATTGGTGGATTCCTGCACAAGAATTCCAAGATTATAGGGAGTTCCGAAATGTTAATAGTATCTAAGAAGCTGAATTCAGTTCCTCGAAAAAATTAAAAATGGGTCTGCCTTATGACCCAGCAATTCCACTTCTGTGTATTTACCCAAAGAAACCCAAAACGCTAATTCAAAAGAATATATGCACCCCTATGTTCACTGCAGCGTTATTTACAACAGCCAAGCTATGGGGGCAACCCAAGTGCCAATAGACAAGTGGATAAAAAAAGTTGTGGTACATTTATACAATGGAATGTTACTCAGCCATAAAATGGAATGAGTTCTTACCATTTGAAATACCATGGATGGTCCTAGAGGGTATTATGCTCAGTAAAATAAGTCAGCCAGAGAAAGACAAACGCCACATGATTTCACTGGTATGTGGAATCTACAGAAAAAAGTAAATGAACAAACAAAATTGAAACAGGCTCATAGACACAGAGAGAGAATTGATGGTTGCTAAACGGGAGGGGGGCTGGGGGGTTGAAAAGATGAAGGGATTAAGAAATACAAATTGGTAGTTAAAGAATAGTCATGGGGATGTAAAGTAGAGCATAGGGAATATAGTCAATAATATTGTAATAACTGTATTTGGTGACAGAAGGGTATTGGATTTATTGGGGTGATCACTTAGTAACTTACGTAATGCCCCATCACCAAACCCACCAGGTGGGTTATACACCTGAAACTAATATAATATTGTATGTCAAATGTAATTGAAAATTAAAAATTACTTAAAACATAAATGCATAAGAAATAAAAAGCTGAATTCAGAAAAGGCAGTTTCATCACTAAGGTATCATCAGTATTATAACTATATCATTATATTTTTGTAGATAAAAGAACATGGGGAAATATCAGTTTGATAGTTCTGTAGGACTGCAGGTGTTCTAGAAATATTATGAACATTGTATCGTCAGTAGCCTGGGCTGCATAAAAGAATTTCTACACTACAGTCATCGCTTTCCAGATACTTTTCCTTCCTGTCATGCATTTGTACCCCTTATAAACCCAGGGGTCATGTGCTGCAGCTGGAGCTTTGTCATGTTCAAGGAAGCACAGACCACACCTGAGTTCCAGCTGTGGCGCATGCCTCCGAAACACAGTGAGAGGGAGCTGAGGACAAAGTCCAGCTGCCACTATCCTCTTGCCCGCCTTTTTGCCTTCAATCTGATGCAGTGCCTTGGACTGTTGCTGGGGCACCTTTCAAGAAAATTGGAGCTTTCCTATATCTGAGATGAACTGCACTGGAAAAGGCCAGTTAAATTTTACTTAAAACAGGCGTCACATGGTAGATATTGTTTAGGATTTTATCTTCAAAAATGAAATTATAAATTTAAAAATTAAATTTATTTTGTATTTAACAAATATCATTTATATTTTCAACTAAGTGACAGTTCTCATAATGAACAAAGAATGAATTGCACATGGATTTTTAAGCATAATTTTCCCTATAAAAATGCATTCAAGCAAAATACAAACATCCTTCCCTTCCCTTTGACTTTCTCAGCATTATAATGTAGGTTACTTTTGAAAAAAAATATTGTAGGGCCTCTTCATTTTTCTCACCAGATTTTCTTTAATATTTTGGCATTAAAAATCATTCTTTTTTGAAGGAACTTTTGGTCAGCAACCTTCTTTAGTTTCTGTCCTCAGTCGCGCACTGGAGTAGCTCATCCAGGTCTTCATTTATCAAAAGAGCCCATCATTCCCCTTGTCTTTCAACGTCACTGCATCCACTTTATGACGTTATGGTTGTTTTACAAGATTAGTACCACACGACAGCTTGAAAGTGCACTGTATTTGCTCCATCTTTTCAGATAATTACAAGGTTGATGAGCTGACTAGAGACTAACCAACAAAGATGTTAACATATTGGGCCTAGCTAGATGCAAATAATATACAGCAAGGAATGTCTGAGTGAAGTACAATTGTGTAAGTGGTCAGATTACTGGGAAATATCTTCAAATGACCATGACTTTGATTCTTTGTGCAACCTGGTTAACTGGAGAGACTGGGTAATATATACTTTGAATCACAAGGATCCTTTTACCTACCACTCTGCTTTTCTTTGGAGACTCAACCCACAGAGGTTTTGTCCTCTCTACCTCACCCCTTTCTTACTGCCTGAAGTTCTGGGGCTCCCTTCCCATATCAGTTCTGCTTGGCTAAATTCCAGAAACTGGTCTCACAGAAGTGGACCTTAGACACACTTTCAGGGTCCACTTGGGTCTGTTTCAATTTTAACACATGAAACTTGTCAGGACATTTATGGTTTACAACTTTGTTCAGAACTATAGTTCCAAGGCAAATGTGTGTTTCTAATACAAAAATAATACGGGTTTTAGTAAACTTTTAATATCACATGGTAATATCAGTGTCTTTCAGTGTCTTTCAACAATAAAAGAAATGTCAGCGTTAGAACCCTAACTCTTTAGTGAGGATATGAACACGGTCATCAGTCCATAAATTAAGAAATACTGTTGCATATTTAGTTCAAATAGTTTTCTATTCATTTAGGCATATTTAATACTTCATCTCTTAAATTTTGAAAACTTCGTTTACTCCTAAGGATGAAGTATTTTCTGGCTATGATAACTTCAAATCATTACCAGAAAGTGAATTGAGCAATATTTTCACTTTATAATTTAAAATATGACTTTTTAATAAAATATCATTTAAAACATTTACGCTATTGGATAACATATTCTTGAAATGTGTGCAAAATAAACAATCATTTATTTTGCTCTTTGCTATTTTAAAGCAGTTTTTATTGGTCTGAGGGAGTATGTTTCAGGATATAAAGTACTTTGCCAAATTCTGTAATCCCTTTTTTTTTTTTTTTAATGTCATACAGGGTGTGGTGCCTTTAGAAAAATTTTAAAAGTAGTTCTTGCTGTTTTCTTCCTTCTCTTTTTCAAAAATAATAAAATAATATAAATTCCACAGGGAAATTGTGGTTCCTACTACTGGCTGCTGGGTTTCCCCACTGTTAAAAGTCAAATTATTCCCTGCAGCTAGTGTTTACTTATTTCCTTGCCAACATTGTTTATGTTCTTAATATTGTAACTCATTATTAGAAATGGAGTCTTGATAAGTATTGATTTAATGCTTAATTTCTTTACCAAATGAGGCATCTAAATCCAGCTATATCCCTCTTGCGATGGTATGGTTGCTGAAAATCTCAATAAATCCATCCTCTTCTTGTTTTTCTTTTATTAATCCCTAGTTATTGGGAAACACTTAACAAAATAAAGATTTAAAATTATTATTATTTTTTTGTAATTAAAGGAAAGCCTTGATTTCACAAAGCTGGGATTGTTCTTAGAAAAATAAATTCTCTATTAATCTTAGCTCATTAGTCCTACAAAAAGAAATTGTTGGTAAAGATCTTTTCAGAGGGACACCAGCAAAAAACCCACCATTTTCAGAACATGACATGAGATTCTGGTTCTGTCTTCATGATTTGACATAGTTATTGACAATTCGCTCACAAATCGCTTGGCTGAAATCGCATTTCTAAATCCCCGCAGAGAAACTTTCTGTATTCTTATACACCAGTAAAAAGAAGAAGAGTCTCCAGACAGAGAGTCAAGTAAGACTATAAGAACGGAAGTTAAAATATGATAGAATTCCTCTTCTAGTTTCCCTTTTCTTGCCTTAGATGTGGCTGTCGGAAGGAAACAAATAAAGGAGGAACCCCAGGTTTTCCAGCAAGCCCTAATACTTTTTATTTAAAAGAAACTAGGGAAAAACACTCCCAAAAGCAAACTATGACCCCACCCCACCCTGTGATCGCCTGTGTGGATCACGGAGCCAGGTCCCGTTTGGGTACCAATGGGCGGCGGTGGGGGAATGGGAGTTCCCCTCATCCTTACCACAGGCCTGCAGCCAGGACGTGACCGGGCTGTGGGTCCCAGGTGCGGGGGAGGGGACGCCCGCCTGCCCGCCCCTGGAGTGGAGGCGGCTCAGTCTTCGGAGCCGCCCCTCCCGCCCCCGAGAACAAACGGGATATTCAGCAGTGGCCAGTGGCTGCCAACAACTCCTTGGGGAAATGAAACTTCGAGTCAGGCTGCACCGCACTCGCCTTTAAAAGCGCCCCCACACCGCCAGACATTCACACCCGGATACCTGGGCTGCCGCGGCTACGCGCGCGCGTGTGTGTGTTTCTGTGTGTGTGTGTGTGCGCGCGCGCGCAGGTTAGAGAGCGCGCACCAGTGTGTCTCCAGTGTGCGCTGGGCTGTGAGTCGGGGGGCGCAAGCCGGCGTGCGCAGGGCGGGCGAGCCTGGAGCGTCTCCACTGGCCATGAGCAGCGCGGGCGCCTGGGCTGTGCTCGGCCTGCTTCTGGCGGCCCAGCTGTCGCGGCAGCAGCCCCCGGAGAGGTAACGCGCCCCCGCCCGGCCCCCTTCTTCTTCCCTCGCTGCCCCTGCAGCCTCACGCTCAGCTGTACTGAGTCCGCTCCGGGCGCCCAGGGAACTAGCCGTGGGCTGTCCCCAGGCCCCTGGACCGCGCCGGGCCGCTGGGCTCCCGGCTGCCCCATCCCTGGCCGCCCGCGGGCCACTCGGCCTGGCCACCACGTGGCGAGGGCGTCATCTGACCTGCGTCTTTCCTCCCCGCGTGTTTATGCTGGCAGAGGGAAGCGTTAGGGCCCAAATATATGAACTTAGGTTAACGTATATTTTTTTCCTCGGGAGGAAGATGTAAGCTTAGAGAAAATCTCGAGTCGCGTGGCGCCCATCAAGCTGCTCCCGGACACTTAACTCTTCACCAGCACCTGGGCCGAGGGACCCCCCCATGACCAACTTTGGCATCTTCTCTAACACCTCCTTTTTCAATGGGAGGCTCTGCCAGTGACCAGCGATTTCAGAAAAGGGGAGGAGAAATAGGCATCTCTCCAAATGTGGGAAATTAAAACTTTTTTATATTGATCAGTTGCTTGTCTATTTTTAAATCACGCATCTCACACAGCCTAGCTCTCATCTTTTATCTCACTTCCCCTAGTTAAATTTTCCACTTACTATTTTCCTGTAAGATTTTACTACTTCATAGAGGATGACTTGGTTACATATGGATGGATGAATGGATGGATGATAGAACGATCGATCTTGTCTTATTATGATGGAGACAGGTGGCAGCTGACAGAATATTTTACCAGGCTATAATTGAAATATTTAAGGGTTACTGAGCTTTCAGGTCCCTTATATGGTGCAGGCATTTATTAATCAATATTAATTCATCCGTATTAATAGACTACACCTTTCTGAAGTTGACGTGTTTCTAATTGTTTCCGTTTTATTTCCCAGACCTGTTTTTACATGTGGCGGCGTTTTTACTGGAGAGTCTGGATTTATTGGCAGCGAAGGTTTTCCTGGAGTGTACCCTCCGAATAGCAAATGCACTTGGAAAATCACAGTAAGCATATTTTAAAAGGGTATTCTCCTCAAAGTGGGTATTAGAAACAACGGAAGACTGCTACTTTCTTCCTCTGAGATCAAGATTTGGGTTAGAGGCAAATGCCTGATAGTGAAATGTTGGATTTACCTCAACTATTTTGGAGATTTTTATTAATAGAACAAGTGGTGTCCTGCATTAGCAATTGGAAAGGGCACAAGATAAAGTTTGAAAGAATAAATTCTTACAGCAGATGTGTTTCTGAAAACCCAGCCTGATTCAATTGAGTTTCATGGATTAAAAATTAGAGCTATTTTCAGTCAAAGGTCTGTGGTAGGGATTCTTAGAAGCTATTCGTTGCCTGTGCCCTGCACAAATGTCTCCCAGTGGGGAACAGGAGATCGAAGGCCATGCTTATCCCTGACTACTTTACACCCGTTACAGAAAAAGGGTGGGGGAGAGAGGGGAGAAAAAGGAAAAAAAATCCCAGTTAATGCCCCTAACTTGAAACCGTCACTGAAGACAATTTAAGAACAAGAATACATTTCACTTATATGTGGAATCTAAAGAACAATATAAGTGAACAAACAAAACAGAAACAGACCCATATGGGAAGAGAAAAGAGACTTGATGGTTGCCAGAGGGGAGGGCAATTGGGGGACTGGGTGAAAATGTGAAGGGATTGAGAAGTACAAACTGGTAATTACAGAATGGTCACCTGGATATGAAGGACAGCATAGAGAATATAGTCAATAATATTGTAATAACTGTGTATGGTGCCAGATGGGTACTGAAAATATCGGGCAAATACTTTGTAAAGTATATGATTGCTGAACACACCTATACTGCACACCTGAAACTAATACAAAATAATATTGAATGTAAAAAAATACAAATAAATTAGCAAAAAAGTGAGAATAATAATAATGGGACTAAATATCAAACAAAGTCTAATAAAATGCCCAACTGGTTAGTAATGGCAAAAATTGTGTTGAATCAAGATAAGATGTCAGATTTACAGCCATGCAGCCATTTAAAAACATATCTGGATTTAGAGTCAGCTAGACTGAGTCTTCTTTTCAGTCAGTATAGTAGTGACTGTTTTATTTTTATTTTAATTTATTGATTTGAGAGAGAGAGAGAGGCAGAGAGAGAAGCATCAGTTTGTCGTTCTACTTATTTATGCACTCATTTGATTGCTTCTTGTATGTGTCCTGACTGGGCATGGAACTCACAACCTTGGTAAAGCGGGGCTGCGTTCTAAGTGACTGAACTACACGGCCAGGGCAGTAGTGACTATTTTCTCCTTCATTCTTTGGTTGTTGGGAAGTTGTTTGGTAATTGAACACATTGGTTCACTGAGACAGTCATACATTCAGATCGTACCACCCACAGATTATCATTTTTAAAAGTAGCTACCTCTTATTGAGCCCTTACTCTGTGTCAAGCACTGTGTCAAGTAGTTAACAAGTACAAGCTCACTGAGTGTTCCAAATCACTCTAAGAAAGTAACATTATTACCCCCATTTTATAGATGGGGAAGCCGAGGCCTAGAACAGTTGTATAAAATGACTGGATCAAACATTTGGTAAGTCCAACTTTATGTACAGTGAACCTATTTGTAACGAGGCACTGCCACCAAGAAGGTCATTTGACAGGCAGATAAGAGGGGCCCCCTCCAAAATATAAACCACGGTTCTTATATGTATTGATGCCCTCCTATCAGATATCAACTATCTGATGAACTGGCACAGATTTCCTTATGTTATTGCAACACAAGGGACCAGGAAAGCATAAATCATAGACAGTAGCTCTGAAATATTGATATTAGCATAAATGTGAAATAAGACTTTGAAACTAACATAGGAACAGCCTGGTTTTCATATTATGGTGTGTTTCAGTTAGAATTAAATGGCTATAAGGTAAAAATGATCCAAGAACTTAATGACTGAGAGGCATCACATGCCTAAAAAGGAGGATTTTACGGTTGGCTGTTTGTTTGGGGTATTATGGGACATCGTTGGTGTGGCATCAAACTTTGGTTGGGACTGGGGCATGTCCAGTGAACTTTTCCTCGGTAAAGAAGTGGTGTGCCTCGGGCAAGTCCTGGCTGCCTCCTCGTGTCGTGTGGGGGTGGAGGCATACAACGGGTGCTGTGCTTGGATGCCATATCAGTCGTGGCTTAGCAGTCAGACGCCCCTAGATTGCAATTCTTGTTCTGGCACTCAAGCCGTGTGACCAGGATTTATCTTCTTTAAAACTCAGTACTGTCATGGAGATGAAATGAGACAGTGCATGTAAAGCCCTGTGGCAGTGCCTGGGATATAACAAGTGCTCAATAAATGTTAGTCATTACTGTTTGAGTTTTCCTTATCCTCATTATTGCTGGTATTGAGTTGTCCTGTCTTCTGTCCTAATATGGCAGATCATTGCCACCCCCTCACCACACTGGACTTTGGCATCAGCTCCAAATGACACAGACTTTTACGGAGCTGTCTGCATTATCACATATATCTTGATGACCTCATTTCTGTGCTTGCGTTCTTCTGTAATCTTATGAGAGCAGCTCAGTGTGAGCTCAGGCTGTCAGCTTCCCATAACAGAGACCTAAAATAACGACTGCTCAAACAGAGGCTTGGTTCTCTCACATGAAAGATCTGGAGGTAGGCAACCCAGGAGTGGTGTGGTAGCTTCCCAGTCATTAGGCATCCAGGGTCTTTCTCTCTTCCTGCTCTGCCTACCACCTCCTTGTCCAAGATTACAGCCCAAGTTCCAGCCATCATGTTCATGTTCCAGCCAGCTAACAGGAAGAGAAGAGCATACATCTTCCCTTTAAGGGTAGATTGTGCAGAATTACATACAACTTGCTGCTTACAATTCATTGGTTGGTTTTTAGTTACATGGCCACTTCTTGGAGCAAGAGCGCTGAGAAATTCAGGTCTTCTATCACTGTGGGAAGAAAGGGAAACAAGCAGATGACATCATTTGTGGCATGAAATTAGGAAACAAATGCCAGCCTTTAAAAAAAAAAAAAGTCTTTTGAAAGCATGGTTAATGCAAAAGAAATGAGTGATGAGGAGGTAGTCATGTGAAAGTCCTGAGAGAAGCATTTTAGGCAGAGAGGCCAGCAAGTGCAAACGTCCTGAGGTGTGAAGAAGCTTGATTTGTCTAAAGAAGAGCCAGGTCAGTGAGGCTGGGATGAAATAAACAAGGGGGACAATGGGAGAAGAATTTTAAAAGGTGAGTAGAACCCTGCAGGCCACGGTGAAGAGGAGCTTGAATTTTATTTTGAGCAGGAATCCACTAGGGAATCTTAAACAGAGGAATGAGATTACAGTGTAGTCCCCCTTATCTGAGGGGGATGTATTCCAAGGCCCCCAGTGGATGCCTGAAACCGAGGACAGTACCGAACCCTATAAATACTATTTTTTCCTATACATACGAGATCTGTCCAGAAGTCCAACCATTGTTAATATAACAAGAATGGGTTGTGTGACATCCATGTAACCTGACAGCCAAAGAGCGTAGGCTGGAATGTGCATATGTGAACAATGACGACTTCTTTGTACTGGTCCGTGGGGGTGGTAGATGCTGTTGAGTGAGCCTGTCTACTGTGTGGCTGTCGTATTCAAAATGACTGAGCAAGTAGGAGCAATGAATCTGCATCAGATTTTGTGTTAAGCTTGAACATTCCTCCATGGAGACTATTCGGATGATTCAGAAGGCTGCAGCTATGGGCAACTGGTGATTGGCAGCTTCCTCATGACAGTGTTCCCACTCAGGCATCATGTCTTGTGCAGAGTTTTTTTTGTGAAATATCAAATCACCCAGGTGATACAGCCCCCCTACAGCCCAGATTTGGTGCCCTGTGACCTCTGGCATTCCCTAAAGCTAAAATCACCTTTGAAAGGGAAGAGATTTCAGACTATCAGTGAGACTCAGGAAAATACAACAGGACAGCTGATGATGACCGGGAGAACAGTGTGAGGTCCCAGAGTGCCTACTTTGAGGAGGACTGAGGCGTCATTGTCCTATGTGCAATGTTGTATCTTCCTCAGTAAATGTCTCTATTTTTCATATTACATGGCTGGGTACCTTCTAGACAGACCTCATCCATACATACCTGTGATAAAATTTAACTTATAAATTAGGCACAGTAAAAGATTAACAATAACCAGTACTAAAATAGAACAATTATAGCAATATGTTGTATTAAAAGTTATGTGAATGTGGTCTCTCTCTCTCAAAATGCCTGTATGCACAGCATGGTTATGCTGGACAAAGGGATGATTCACATCCTGGGTGGGATGGAGTGAGATTTCGTCATGCTACTCAGAAAGATGAGCAATTTAAAACTTATGGAAAGTTTATTTCTAGAATTTTCCATGTGATACTTTCAGACCACAGTTGACCATGGGTAAGAGAAGCCATGGAAAGTGAAATCATGGAGGAGAGGTGTGACTACTCTACCTGATTTTAAAAGATTATTCTGGCTGCTGTATGGAGGATAAATTGTAGAGAGTCAAGAATGGAATCAGGGAGACCAATTAGGAAGCTGACGTGTTATTGAGGAGGGAGAGGATGGTGGAGTGGACAAGGGTGGTGATAGAGGAAATGAACAGATGTGGAACCTTCCGCCCACAGCAGTTGTCTCAGCAGCTCTGAATGCAGTTACTGGCACCAGCTGAGCGGCTGGATACGCCTGGCTCTGGACACTGACTTGTAGCTACCCGAGACAGGATAGCGCTCCAGTTTGTCCTCATCCAAGGCTGTCATTTAAAGGCATTACCAAAGCTGGTCAATCCAGGCTGTTTGTTTTTTTCCTGCTCCTGCAGTCAGTAAACTTAGAATAGCATCCTCACTGGGTGACTCAATACCACTTTAATTAAAACGTCACAGAGACCCCTCAAGATGAAAGGATCTCAACAGAGCCAGAGAGAAATATCCTGCCTCTCACCATTCACCTGCCTCCTATTTGATTCTTCCAGAGTGGCAGTGTGTCCCAGCAAGATGGCTTTCACCACCAAATTGTTTTTATTAAACTCTATCTTATAAGTGGGGGGTTAGGAAAAGTCTAGATTTTAGCATCTGAATGCTTTGAGAAAGATGACTGTAGTTGTCGCACCCAAAATTTCAGCCAGTTGTCTTGAACTTCTGGTATGGAAGTATAGCACATTGACTGGAAATTTAGATTTGTCCTTACTATGTAATACTTTAAAACTTTCATAGTGATTTCTTGGACTGCTGTAGTATCTAGGACAGTATCTACATAGGCTATTTAAATTAGTTAAAGTAAAAATGAAAAATTCCAGTCCTTAGGCACATAAGCCACATTTCGAGTGCTTGGTAGCTGCATGTGGATAGTGGCTACCATATTAGACAGTATATAATATGAATATTTCCATCATCACAAAACTTTCCTTTGGACAATGCTATTCTAGAGAATTTTTGAGGTTAATTTTTACTCATGTAAAGACATGTTGAGGATGAAGACGTTCCATGCTGTTTAGTTGTACTTACTTCTGCTTTGCAAATGGGGAAGCTGATACTTTCGCGTAGTTGTTGGAGCTGTGACTGGAATCAAGCTCCTTGACTCAGCTTTATTTTTCTGGCCACCAACTCTTTTTTTTTTTTTTAAATCCTCTCCCGAGGATATGTTCATTGATTTTAGAGAGAGAGAAGGGGAGACAGAAAGAGAGACACGGACGTGAAAGAGAAACATTGATTGGTTGCCTCCCATATGCACCCCTACTGGGGATTGAACCAGCAACCTAGGTATGGGCTCTGACTGGGAGTTGAACCCAGCAGCCTTTTGATGCAGGTTTGACACTTCAATCAACTGAGCCACCTGGCCAGTGCTGGCCACCAATGTGTAGTCTTAGGTTTTACTCATTAACTTTGCTGAGTATGTCCTCAAAAATCTGAGATTAAATCAGATGATCTGAGGGTCAAGAAATCATTAAATATTTTGCAATCCATGATGGAGTTGAGGGTTTCTTAGTTTCCTATTGATTTTCGGGACCATGACCTAAGGCCTTCTGCATAAAATACCTAGTCTACCAATGTAGGCAGCAGTTAAATATCATTTGAAGGCTAAGATATATACAATCCTTTAAAAATTGGTGTCTAGTCTTCTTTTAAGAAGCTTGCAAAGACAATAGGATTGGGCGGAGGCAAAAGTCACCCCAATTGATTTAGGATAAGAACCAATAACAGCCTACACCCAGCCCTGCGACAAGAAATGAACTCCAAGTGTTGGCCTACAGACATCTGGACCCCTCCATGACAGTCGTCCTCCAGCTGGGTGTACATGTCCAAAGGGGCAGTACCGTGTGCACCATGTGTGGAACACAGTAAGAGATGGCTGAGATCCCTAAAGGAAGTCGGGGAGAGTGGGTCATTGTCAACAAGAACCCAGCCAGTGTGATGGAGTTCTCTGCTACAGACGCAAGGTGGACTTACAGAGAACCCACCAGGCACCACGGTGGGGGCTGGAGACACACAGATGAACACAAAGGCTGTGTGAGCACGGGGGCTGCCTGTGATCACGTGTTCCCCAGGCTCAGGGCGGGGAGTGAGATAAAGCCCAACAGGCCTGCCTTCTTGGCTCCATAGGCACCCAGCACTGAGCGTTACCGTTCCATATGAGAGGTCAAGGAAGTGGCCACAGTCATGTGGCCATTCACTGGAAAAACTGAAGTTCATCTTGCCACATCAAAGCTCAAAAGTTTTCGAAGGTTATGTATTTCCAACCGAATCAAGTTAAAACTCTGCTATGAGTTTTAATATTGTCTGCAATATGGCCACATCCAACCTACTTGACCTAATTCTTATCATTTCCCTACATGGGCACTTAGCTCCTCATTGTGCTTAGAACAATGCTGATTACATAGTAAGTGTTCAATAAATGCTCACTTATTGATAGACTTCAAGGATAAAAACAAGATATTCCCATAGACTATCAATAAGATAAAAAATTTGAAGCTATTATAAAAATATATGACAATTGGGGAAAGTCGAACTTTGAGTAAATATTTGTTTAAGAGATTATTGTTACTATTTTTATGTGTGATAATGGCATTGTGTGTATGCTTTAAAAAATCCTTGTGTTTTAGACTGAATTATTCCCTCCCGCCGGCCCCAAATCCATACATTGAAGCTCTAACATCCGTGAGACTGTATTTGGAGATAGGGCCTTTAAGGAGGTAATTAAGATTCAATGAGATAATAAGGTCGGGGTCCTAATCCGATAAGACTGTTCTTATAAGGAGAAGAAGAGACACAAGGAGGGCAGGAGCGTGGAAGAAAGGCCAGGTGAAGACACAGTGAGGAGGCAGCCATCTGCGAGTCAGGAAAAAAAGTCTCATTGCAATCCAACCCAGATGGTCTCTTGATCCTGGACTTTCGGCCTCCAGAATTATACACCGAGAAATTTCTGTTGTTTAAAAAAAGAAAAATCAACATTCCATGAATGATTTCATTATAAATTCATTGCAAACTTGGCAAATGACCAAAACTTCTATTCCTTGGTCTTTTCATTCATAACGTGTGCATTTATAATCCCATAGTAGAATTAGAGATTAATATTGATGATCGGGCATAATTTTTTAAGAAGAAAAATAGTTATGGGTAGCAAAATAATACCTTGTGAAAGCAACTCTATTCAGTTTGACGTGTGCTACAAATGGTGTGGCCTACTGAGTGGAACCAGCCGAAACTTTGTTTATAACAGCTCTGCAAAGTAGAGGAAACTTGAAGCTTAGAACTTCTGTAAACTCCCCTCTAATAGGTATGTAGGAATTGTTATTTAAAATTGGTTGCAGAAGTGAAAACTAAAATATCACACCTGAATGTGTTAGGCAGTTACTGTTATTATCCAGCAGAAACAGCAATTGGTATGCAGAGATTGATGAAAATGATTTTGTTCTGAGATTTAAAGCTGGGCATAATTTCCAAAACAGTTTTAAAATGAGATAATCCATGTATGTGGTCCTATTATTAGAAATCATTCTTGAAATTTTAAAGTATGTATGTATTAATATATTTCTTTATTTCAAAAAAAGTTTCAGGTACCAAAATTAACCAACTATTGAAGAGTACATTTATTATTTTCAGCATAAATTGGGCTTGGGGAAAATCAGCCAATATTTGAGTTTAAAATTTGGTACTTATTGAGGTCCTTTAACTCTGACGTAAATAATGTGGAAGGGCCAGAATGTCACAGACCTTTGCTATAAATGGCAGGAGAATTATAACAATGAATAGAATCAATGCATTTAAGCTGAAAGTATGTGGCAAATTTTTCCTTATTTAGGTAATTCATTAAGAAGGGAAAAACATAAATCATCATATGTACATCTTTGGATTCCCCCGGTAATGCATGGGCTATCCTCACGATAACTACCTGTTTTTTTCTATTCAGCTGGAATTAAATACACTAGTTATTATACAGATCATGGATCTAAAATAATAATGTGTATGATTTTCAGCATACCTCTGTCAACTGATGGTTTTGGTGCCAACTCAACATCAACGGGAATCCCCAGTTTGGGGTGTGGTGAAGAAAGAAACTCTATTCAGTGCCAAACAGCCCAATAGTGATACAGCACAGCTGTAGAACAGCTCAACTGTGACACAGCACGGTTGTGAAAAGAGCATGGCTGTGAGGTGACTCCGGGGTCAGGATCCTCTTGGGCTAGACAGCCCTGCTGGCTCCTCACTGGCGTTCTTTGCTCTGTGCCAGTCTGCTCCGCCATCTGTTCTGCTCTAGTGTTTAGTCTTCAGTGTTTCAGCTCCAGCTGGGGAAACACTCTACTGTCTTCAGTGGAAAGGGAAAGTGCTCTCGCAGAGCCGGGAGGAGCTGACTTACATAGACAGAAGTTCCCTCCCCTGTTCCCTGATTGATCTGTCATCATGCAAATAAAGACTCCAAATCCTTGCAGTTAGAGTGTTCCAAAAGGCACTGTCCTGATTGGTCAGAATGGAGCTGCTCTGATTGGTGGGTGAAGAAGCTCATGGGGTATAGCTACACAGCTCTGATTGGATGGGGAGTCTCAGTCCTCTTGGTTGAAATAGGATTCCAGGCACTTCTTCATAAGGGCTGGCTTAGATGGCAGGAACAGAGTTCAGGCAGGGAGTTTGGTTCAGGCTCCTTCCTGAAGTGCAGTTTTCATGAGAGGTGTCGATGTAGAAATGGCTGCTAGGCCCTGGTTTTTTGTTTTGTTCTGTTTTGAGTCCAGTTAGCCACTGGGAGCCCTAGTAGGGTATCTTCTTTAGTAGGTATCTTCTTTCTCAGGCTCCACACTTCAGATATATTGTATCATTTCATTTGCAACCAAGTCTGCGAAAATCAGTGGGAAATATATTAGTATGCCCATTTCACAGGTGGGAAAACTGAGGTCTAAAGAACTTGTATCTTGCTTATTATTGTCATACTTGCAAATAGTATGAAAAGACTAGCACAAAATTTCTGTCTATGTGATACAAATGCATGATTACGCACTTATTTAGTAAATAAATATACATTCACTCAACACTTACTGAGTACCTGCCATGTACTAAGCATTGGGTTGGACCCAAAGGGCTAGAAAGACAAGGCATAGTTTCTGTCCTCACGGAGTTTATCACCTGGTAAGGAGTAAACAAGAAAATCAGTACTAGTTGTGTGTGTGTGTAAATAATTATGATGCTCATTGTAAGTAGTTTTAAGTATTGAAAATTTGAAACTTAAATTATTAAATGTCAGATTGTTTAAGATGAAAATATTTATTGCCTCATGCACATAGTAAAAGATATTATAACCCACTTTACATCCACACTACTCTAAGACTTGAGAAATTGTTTCTGTGTCCTTTGATTGATTTCACAGAGTTATTTACTATACATTCCTTGATATTTCCAAATGTGCCTAATAAACAATTACATACCATTGTCTTGGGAGTAATTTTGTTACTAATGTATGTTGAAGTCATCATACTGAATCCGTGTTCCAAAAAGTCTGGTTAAATTGAATGATATCCATATTTAGTTTAAAGAAATAAGACATTAAAATATGGTGAGATTTATGTCTTCAACAATAACCATCATATGGTTTCATGAGAAAAAATTCATCAATGGTGGGGCATGGGATTGTGGGAAAATTGAAACATATAGTGATGTTCTAGTAAGATCAGCACAAGGTGTATAATTTGAGAAAACAAATAGTGAATTTAGACAGGAACTCATTATTTAAGTCAATTATACCTAAGGACCGAGCAAGGGGTTCTGTGACTATTATTTACCTGACATAACCACAGCAGGAGATATAGGGGAATGGAATTTTGGCCTTAAACATGTATTTCCTGGCTTTAAACTACATGCAGGATTTAGAATTACATAGAGACTTAAATTACATTCTTAGCTATGAGTTTGTTTGTTTTTTTAATGTACCTATACATTATTGGACTAGGCTCAGTTAGGTCTGTTGCCTGAATAATAATTTATGCCAGTGCTTGAGTTGATATAATTTACATCTGATTCCTTAGTGAAGATGAATGTAATTAACAGAGAAAAGTCTGCATACCCAGGCTTGAGGTCTGTGTGATTAGGATGAGAGCAGTATAGCCGGGTTTTGGGGTTTTTTCTTGTCTTTTCATTAATAGAGTGTAATTCAGAGACTTTGTAATTCTTATGACACTTAAAATATCCCAATTAGGTTTTGGTTGATAAGATACTAGAAGAATTGAAACATTTTTCTTGTTGCCTTAAATCCTTCTGGGAAGCAGGGAGACTGTAAATCCTAAATAAACAAGTAGGTGACATTTTCCCACTGGGGCCTCAGTCCAATTTTTTCTAAATTTGTTTAGTTTTCTCCTTGCTTTTAAAAGCTTCTGCTGCTTGTTTTTGTTTTGTTTTCCTTTGCTTTTCACATGGAAATCAAATATGTTTTTATTGATTGAAAACCCGATGTTTTATAAATGTGCTTATTTGTGCTGCTTGTATTTTTAGGGCGATGCTCAGGCAGATGCCTTAATGAGTACAGAAGAAAATGAGAAAACATGAAAATGGAGACTTCATTGGGTATTTCTTTTTTCTGAAAGAGATTCTCTTTCATATAGCAATGGTCAAAAAACCATTCTTTCCTGAAACATCACTATCATAAAGGAGCACAAAGGGAAGACATTTGAAAGCCCCCTATTACATAAATTGAAAAGGCATTTAACAAGATGTAAAGACTATATTATTTTTAAAAAACCTGATTTTTACTTTCACACCCTGTGCCCACTCAAGTTATGATGTGAAATTATGGGCAAATTTGAATTATTCCATGAATTTGCAGATTTTCCTTTAAAAAAATCTATCAGGTACTGCAGTAAAAAAAAGAGTGGTCTCATGGGTTGGTTGCTTTAAGCTGGAGACCAGAGAAGCATTCAGAGGGCCCCTCATTCTAAGATTGCTCTTCCTTTTTCGCGTTGTTCTGCTTAGAATTAGGAAAGTACCTCTGTGGAGAGTTGCCGCCCCATGTTCCTCACACACAGAAGTTGTCGGGACGATTGGTCCTTGGTCTGATGAAGGATAATCACTCCCTTCATTGTACGAAGCTGCACTTCATCACTTAGCAGCTTTATCAACAATGGCAATAGTGCTTTGAGATGCTCTGAAACTCCTTAGGCTAGGAACTTGGGAGAATAGAAGTGTTTTCTTCATATATGTCATTCGTTAGATAACGAGGGTCAATGTGGCAAGCCTCTGGAAAACCAGTATAAACATCCAAAAATAAATGGGACAGCCACAGAGAGGTGCGGAGTTAGAATTAAAGGCACACGAGCCCTGCCACTATATATCACCTCTCTTCCCACTCTCCCCCAGGACACTCCCGAGTATATGGTGTGTAATAAAATAGTGTTTCCCATAGTGTGGAGGAGGCAGAGACCCTTTACTCAACCATGGACCAGGCTGACAAGAAGGGCACAGGGAAGTCAGTGGCAATTCTGTTGCTGCTTAATGTTCCTTCAAATGAATTGAGTGGGGTCCGATTGCTAGGTGCAAACTTTCTAAAAGACCTGGGCTACCACTGACCTTTGAAGAAATCATGATTTATTAATTCATTAAAACTTGTGCCAGGTTGGGCACAGGAACTGCAGTGATTGGAAAACCACATCCCTGGGCCGGGCTAGAGGAGGTGGGGAGGTTCCCACCGGTCAGGGAGATGCCCCAGAAGTGAATGATGGCACAGGGTGGCAGGGTTCACGATGGAGGACTGTACCTGTGGCATTGCTCAGTGACTAGGACAACAATGGGCATTGGTTGTCCTTACTGACATTTCCTAGGAGTGCGATGCAGTTTCCAGAACTGTCTAAAGTTGGCATCGTGGTCAGACCTGCCCTATAAGGGTGATGTGAGGACTGGAGGCGGTAGTAGGTGAAAGGCCCTTGGCACAGTGCTCCGTGCAGGCAAGTACTCTGTAAATGGTGCTAGTGATGATTTTTTTACTTTTCTTCCAGGGCTATAATAAGGCACCAAAATGTGGTGTTTGTGTAGAACTTGTCTACAGGCCAGCACCTTTCAAGCCGGAGGGCAGTCCCTTCAGGGCATGGCTAGTTCCCATTAGAAATACCCATTCCTTCTCACTGTGACCCTTCTTCATTTAGACTATGATTTCATAAGACTTTGTCCACAGAAGTGCTTCCAAACCCTCTCTGCTCCTCTGTGAGCCGTGTCCCCTCAACCAGCCACTCCGCACGCTAGCCCCAACTGAGAGTGTTCTTAACTTTTGAAACAAGTGGGTTTAGAAGCAGAGAAAAGATGGCTGGTTAAAACTGCAAATAATTTTCTGTCTTTAGAAATGAAATTTAATTCACCTGTGTCCTTAATTCATCTTTGGATCCCCCAATCACCAGAATAGTCCCCTCTGGTTAATACAAATTAAGTAGTGAACTTATTCATTTATTCCCAATAGAGACGCCCCATGATACAGTGGGTTAGAGTACCCAGTTTCTGGAGCCAGACTGCCTGGGTTCAGTTACCAGCTCCATTGTTTTGTTGGTGAATCTTCAAAGACAGCCGCCCAATAACTATCCCACCTGGTATTCACGCTTTTTGTTACTACCAAATATTGAATCTGGGCGGGCCCTATGGAACAGATAGAACAAGGCGGAAGTGGCAGTACAGGAGTTCGGGGGCCAGGGCATAAGGAATTTGAAAGTTTTTGCCTTTGTTTCTTAAAATGTGCGCTCTGAGGGAAGCTAGCTGTCATGTGGGAACCATCATGCTGTGTGGGAGCCCACGCTAGCCACATCGAGAGGCTTGTGGAGAGAGACAGAAGCTCAGGAAGCACCTGGCTGCTCCAATCTTCCCAGATGAGAGGCCACATATGTGAGTGAAGAAGTCATCTTGGAGGACCAGCCCAGTTATGCTTTCAGGCTACTTAAACCCAGCTGATAAATGATAGTACTTACTATCTAGCTATTAGCTGAGAGCTGCGAACCCACAGAACCGTAAGAAATAAGAGTACGTTGTCGTTTAAAGCCACTGCGTTTGGGGGTGGTTTCTTTTGGGGCAGCAATAGATTACAGAACAATTCCTGACTAGCTGTATGACCTCGAGTTTGTTAGTTAACCTCTCTGTGCCCCAGTTTCCTCAACTATAAAACATGGATAATAATATTTCCTATTTCATACAATTGTTTGGGCATTCAATTAATTATTACATGTGCGGTATTAAGAGCAGTGCCTAGTATATGGTAAAAAACTAAAAAAATAAGTACTATTCACTCATGAAATAGTCACTGAACTGTGTTGGGCCTTGTTTAGTATTCTAGGGATATAATAGCAAAGGTCCTTGCGCCGACAGTGTTTACATTCTAGAGGTGAAGAGAGACAAAATAAATCGCAGAGGGGTGGGTGGGGAATACGTGCCATGAAGACAATAAAACAAGGTGATGTAATAGAGATCGATTCTCATGATGTCACGATTGCGCAGGAACATGGATGATGCCAATGTCTCCCCCCTAATGGCCCCTGGAGCAGTTGTGAGATTCCCACTGCCCTGCATGCAGATGACTTAGTGTGTGGTGTTAAGCAACCCCTCTGAGACTTCTTGTCCATTATTTGTAAAGTCTAAAACATCTTCTGCATGTTTGTGAATGGAAGAGTTTTGCTCATGGATTAAGGTTAGTTCCTCTGGAGAGGGTAGTGGATTTGGTTTGCACCTTTGCCTATATATGTTTGGTTTCTTTGGGTTTTGACTTTTGAGAAGTTCTTTGTGGGTGTGCAAAGGAGAGAAGCTGAAGGGTCTCCTTTTGTGAGAAGTGTTGTCGTGGGTCCCAGTGTGATGCAAGAATGGGAGGAAGGTATTTTCATCATCCCCACTCACAACTCTCTGCAAACGTGGGAGGACGCAGAATCATAGGAGAATCAGGGAACAGCACCCTTGAACAGAGAGGGGCTCCCTCTTCTTGGGCCCACTCAGGGAATTTGGAGGACACACCCATCAGGAGGAGCATTTCATTTATCCATTCACCTGTTTACAGACACTCAGTTACTTCCACCTTTTGGCTATTGTGACTGATGCTGCTGTAAACATTGGTGTACAAGTGTCTCTTTGAATCCCTGCTTTCAGTTCCTTTGGGTGTGTACCGAGGAGTGGAATTGCTGGATCACATGGTAATTCTGTTTAGCTTTTTGAGCAGCTACCAAACTGCTTTCCAGGAGTAAGAAAAGACATGGTGAACCCTGTCACTAGGGAGCCTGACTGTTTTGTGGGCCTGTATAGACGTCCCTTGGAGATGCTTCAGAGCAACTAGGATTTTAAGGAGGGTTCTGACACAGGAGCCAAGCTGAAAGGACCTTACGTTATTATTCTTTAGCGATTACAATTAAGCATGCCTTGTTTGGGGTCACATAAAGCCAGGCAGCTACTCCACAAGATGTACAATATACTTTTTTATTATTATAGTTGTAAGTTAGAATTCTAATGAACCTGTTTTATTGTTCCCCATGCAGCTTATCTATATATTTTTTAAAAGATTTTATGTATTTATTTTTACAGAGAAGAGAAGGGAGGGAGAAAGAGAGGGAGAGAAACATCCATGTGTGGTTGCCTCTCAAGCTCCTCCCACCGGGGACCTAGCCTGCAACCCAGGCATGTGCCCTGACTGGGAATCGATCCAGCAACCTATTGATTCTTAAGTCAGCACTTAATCCACTGCCCCACACCAGCCAGGGCATCTTATCTATGTATTTATTTATCTCTACAAATACTAGTTGTGCATGTATAGGGTGTGGCAGTTGTTTGTATGAAAATTATACAATAATTAATAAATAATAATACAAGAATATACCCTGTGATTTGTGTACTCGCAACTGTACACCTACTTTTGCCCCACCCTGTATTGTTTTATTACTCCCTATAACTCTTAGCTATATACATCTGAAAATAGAGAAACTATATTTCTCAAAATAGAAATAAATCATAAGATTATTAAGTCAGAAAAGAATTAGCACACAGACTTCCTGTCCATCTCTCTCCCCTACATTGCAGAGGGGTTACCCACTCCCTGTGCGCCCCCACAGCGTCTGGGGAGTATCTTCATTGCAGCACTGATTCCTGACGTTTACTCATATCTCCCCTACGAAACTGTAAAGCTCTGAGAACAAGGACCTTGTTATAGTTGTCTGTTCTCCAAGGACCTACCATAATGTTTGACACATGCAGTAGTATTTGAGTGAAGGAAAGAATGTACAAGTGAATGAATGAACAAACTAATGAATGGGGCAATTACTCCACCACCTGCCTCTAGGCAGAACCACACAAAAGCTACAAATCTCTGCAGAAAAGGATCCTTTTATTACCAAGCGCTCTGGAGAAAGAGGCTTATTCTGTGACATTCTGTGCTGTAGAATGCTGTGGTTGAAAGAGCTCTTCTCCTGTGCGCCCCCTTCTGCATCTCTGGTTGTGCTCTGTGTGTGCTGTTTGTCCCCCACCCCTGGTTGTGTATTGTCAGCCACCATATGGTTGTACTGGGTGACCACTAGTCAGTCAGCGTAAGAGCACCAGGGACATGCACACAGCCACTCACCATTTAGGTTTCATGTCAGTTTCTGAGTATTTATTGTCCACTATAGGCAAACATTCCAGATGCTTCCTAGAGTGAAGCTCTTCCTAGAGTGAAGCTCTTCTTATGAAGTTCTTCTTATGACATCCCACTACTCATTGAAGTGTAAATGTACTTTAGACTTCTTATGTAGGCAGTTGTACAGTGCTGCAATTTTCATGTTGGCTTTGAAAGCTATTAACTTGATTTATAAAACTATTTTGCACTGGAACTTGCGGTTAAACAGTGAAACAGATAAACAGTATAAACTAAGAGTATATTACATTAGCTAATAAACTTTAGGGAAATATTTTTTTTATAACCAACATATGCTTATAAAATATAAATAATATGAGGCTAAATGACATAGATTATTATTCTAACATTTATAGACTTTTTTGGTGAACTAACATTATGATATAATATCATATTAAGTATGTTTAAGTTTTAGATATTTCATTTTATTTAGGCCATAAATCTTTTGGGGAAAAATACATTATTCTAGGGGGAATTCTTCACATTTTATGAGGAAGAATTAACAGTAAAATGTCACCCCGTGGATGATGATGCTTGGCCCTACCTGAATAGTGATTTTCACGCTTACCCAAGACACATATTCAGTGACTGGAGTACAGCTCTGAGGAAACAGCCTGGTAACTTGGGTTGCAGAGCCGTGCAGTAAGAGGCAAGATCCTTCCCCCACTTAGTGCTAGTTTGTGAGCTGGGATGAAGACAGAAGTGGAGCGCCCACTATGGATGCAGCGAGGAAGCAGGCTGGTGTGGGAAGTCACGAAATTATTTTACTGGACTGATGAAATGCTTATTTGCTGAGCACTTGGCATGTATCAGGGCCATACAGGCGCTTGGGATACAGCAGCTAACCGAGTAGACAGACACTCGTGCCCTGGAGAAGCTTTCTGTGCCCGGCCTATGCTAGGAACAGCAGAAAGACCTGTAGAGGGAACAGAGTGGTCAGTAGAAGCTGAGATCAGGCAGGGAAGGGGGTGCTGATCCTATAAAGCCTTGTACACCAATGTGTGCTACATGGAAACAGAGACCATGCAAAGAAAAGAAGAAAACTTCAAAATGATTATTGCCCTCAGAGAGATAAGAAAAGATAACTGCGCACATAAAATAAAAATGGGATAATAAAAACAGTAGGATAAAAACACTCTTGGAAGTCAATGACTTGATACAGAAATAAATTAATAGAAAGGCTGCAAGACACACTTGAAGAAGACACTCAGAAAATAGAACAGAAGAAGAGATAAAATA